>LGRX02001378.1:14974-35098 GCA_001247695.2 Cymbomonas tetramitiformis
GCGGCTGCGGGTCAGTCTGCGAAGCGTGGAGAGTGGCGCGGCTGCGGGTCAGTCTGCGGAGCGCACCTCCGACTTTCCGACTTGCTGGAGCACCGGGTCCGGCACGGTGTCCAGTGTGAAGTGGTGGCCCCACTGCTTGAGCGCCTCGTCTGCTGGAGCCCCTACTTGCTTGTGCTGCCTCGGACCCGCCTCCCCTTCTTGATCCCCTGCCTCCCCTGTTTGCCACCTCACCAGACACACCAGTTCCCCGTTCAATCGGAATCCACAGCCGACGAGTCCAAAGCGCATGTGGCCAAACGACAGAAGCTCGAGACTAGTCTCAGAGTGTGTGTCTGAGGAGAGTCAATGCCCTATATTTTTTGCTGAGGAATATTAGTGTTTCCTTTCGCTTACAAGTATTTCTGGTTACTTCTTCCTGCCCCTCCCAGTCTACACCCTGGTTGAGAGTGTGTACCACGCAACTGACTGTAAACAGCAAAAACATGGCTGCGAACTTCAACAGTCGGCATATTCTGACAGCGCATCATGCTGTGGCCCCGTACGCGACCTGTGGGTGGATTGAGCTCTCTCGCTGCACCTCCAGCCATCGTGGATAAGAGAGCTGCGCATCTTGAAGACAATCTATACCGTCAACACGGGCATACATCTGGAACCAGACAGGGGGAACGTGACCTGCAGTATTCTTTGGGGCAGTGGGAAGCAATTCAGTGACCACTCGCTGCACTTCAGGCCGTCACAGGTGTCAGGCGCGCACCAGGCTCAAGGTGCTGGCAGCACTCGCTGCACTTCAGGCCGTCACAGGTGCCAGGCGCGCACCAGGCTCAAGGTGCTGGCAGCACTCACTGCACTTCAGGCCGTCACAGGTGCCAGGCGCGCACCAGGCTCAAGGTGCTGGCAGCACTCACTGCACTTCAGGCCGTCATGTCAGGGCGCGCACCAGGCTCAAGGTGCTGGCAGCACTCACTGCACTTCAGGCCGTCACAGGTGTAGGCGCGCACCAGGCTCAAGGTGCCGGGCAGTACTCACTGCACTCAGGGCCGTCACAGGTGCCAGGCGCGTACCTCAGGCTCAAGGTGCTGGGTATCACTGCACTTCAGGCCGCTCACAAAGCAGCACCAGCCCAAGGTGCTGGCAGCACTCACTGCACTTCAGGCCGTCACAGGTGTCAGGCGCGCACCAGGCTCAAGGTGCTGGCAGCACTCACTGCACTTGCCAGGCCGTCACAGGTGTCAGGCGCGCACCAGGCTCAAGGTGCCGGCAGCACTCGCTGCACTTCAGGCCGTCACAGGTGTCAGCGCATTGTGTGGCTCAAGGTGCTGGCAGCACCACCGCACTTCAGGCCTTCACAGGTGTCAGGCGCACTCAGGCTCAAGGTGCTGGCAGCACCGCTGCACTTCAGGCCGTCACAGGTGTCAGGCGCGCACCAGGCTCAAGGTGCTGGCAGCACTCACTGCACTTCAGGCCTTCACAGGTGTCAGGCGCGCACCAGGCTCAAGGTGCTGGCAGCACTCACTGCACTTCAGGCCGTCATGGGTGTCAGAGGCAGTGGCCTCGTTGTAAGAGAACAGGTGGCGCAGTTCCTCTGTGGACATCGCATTGCCCTCGCTCTCCTTGCCAGTCTCCGCGTTCACGACGCTCTGCAGCCCCTCCTTCGACATCTGTCGCTGAAACACCTGCGCAGACCAACCACGTGTCCCACCTTTCATTCCGAGATTGCTCCCTGCCTGACCCCCGGCACTGGGGCACACTTCGAGTCTGGGCTGTGCTAAAGCCCCTCCCTGACCCCCGGCACTGGGGCACACTTCGAGTCTGGGCTGTGCTAAAGCCCCTGCCTGACCTCCGGCACGGGGGCACACTTCGAGTCTAGGCTGTGCTAAAGCCCCGGCCCCCGGCACTGGGGCACACTTCGAGTCTGGGCTGTGCTAAAGCCCCTGCCTGACCCCGCACCGGGGCACACTTCGAGTCTAGGGCTGTGCTGTGCCCCTGCCTGACCCCGGCATCATGTATAAGACACTTCAGGCCCGCTTTCAAAGCCCACCCCGGCATCAAGCACACTTCGAGTCTGGCTGTGCTGGGAAGCCCTGCCTGACCTCGGACTGGGCACACTTCGAGTCTGGGCCAGCCCCGACCTCCGGCACCGGGCACACTTCGAGTCCGCAGGCTAAAGCCCTCCCTGACCTCCGGCACGGGGGCACACTGAGGCCAGCAGTGCCCCGCCTCGCCTCGCACCGGGCACACCTCGAGTCCGGGTCGTGCTAAAGCTCCTGCCTGACCCTCCTGCACGGGGCACAATTTCTCGAGTCTAGGCTGTGCTGTGCCCCTGCCTCGACCTCGGCACCGGGGGCACACTTCTCGAAGCCCGGGTTGCGCCAAAAGCCCCCTCCCCTCGAATTCCCCGGCACCGGGGCACACCTCGAGTCTGGGCTGTGCAAAGCCCCTGCCTGACACCCGGCACTGGGGCACACTCGAGTCTAGGGCCGGCAAAGCCCCCCGCTCTGACACCCGGCACGGGGGCACACTTCGAGTCTGGGCTGTGCTAAAGCCCCGACCCCCGGCACTGGGGCACACTTTGAGTCTGGGCTGTGCTAAAGCCCCTGCCTGACACCCGGCACGGGGGCACACTTCGAGTCTGGGCTGTGCTAAAGCCCCTGCCTGACCTCCGGCACGGGGGCACACTTTGAGTTTGGGGTGTTAGTTCCGCACCGCTTTCCTTGACTAATGAGCTATGCCAGGTCCTCTCGCAGGCCCTGGCGTCCAGAACGCCTTGTATAGGATATGTGCCACCTCGGTCCACTTGCAAGCTACATTACGCGGGCAGAGCATCCGGAGTCTGAGAATACAGGGAGGAGCCCATGGACTCTCACCAGCTCCCTGCGGACAAGGGGAGAGCCCGAGGAGGCGCACCTTCTCCTCGAGCGTCCCTGTGGACAGAAAGCGGTATACAAAGACGCGCTTCTTCTGACCGTCGCGCCATACGCGCGCCGCGGCCTGCTTGTCGTTGGCTGGATTCCAGTCAGGATCAAACAGCTGGTGCACCTCACAACCCAACCCCGCATGAGGACGAAGATGATCTCAAAAGGGCTCACAGCCCCCACTCATCCCCTAAAACCCACTAACCCCAAAACGAGGTGCATGGTGACCAGCGATCAGTGCACGAGCCGCGCACGTGCACAATGGTCTTGCTCAGCCCTGGTGCGCGGGGGCGGAGCTTCCAGCTCGCCCCAGACACACATCGCAGAAGCACCAGAAGCGCTGACGTCAGTAGCAGTGTGCAATAGAGCTGCATAACTCAAACTGGTCGGTTCATTCTTATCAGTGAAAATTTCCAAATCCGACAGTCCATATAGGATCCAGAGATCAAAGTACCATACATTCCTTTGTCGCTCCCCAGGAATCTCTTCCGAGCTTCCGATGTTACCGAGCTAAGAACATTGGACGGCTCGACTTTAGTTGGGCACCTCGAGTGTGCAGAAGCGGGGTAAAGGTGCATGGTAAGGGGTGCTTACCACAAGACGGTTGCCGCCTATAAGATTCAGGCCACAGCCACCGGCCTTGCTGCTAAGCAGGAAAACAAACAAGTTCCCTGCACACCCGCGCATGCAGCCAATCAGCCGCCAACGCCATCCAGCTCACCTGGCTCCATCGCAGCCACACACACACACACACCTGCCATCCAGCACCATCGCAGCCACACTGAACGGCATGAGATCGGCCAACAAAAGCCAGCCCACCATCATCCCAGTGGATGTGAGAAGCAAATCAGGAGCAGGGCGGGGCCGTGACAAGATACCACAAACTCATACATGTTCCCAACCCTGATGCAAAGCAGCATGGAAAGATGAAACGATGTGACCGATCATCGCCCAACAATTGTTGGTCTCTGGGTAACGGAGTAAGCGGACCCTGCTGGCATGCCCCCCAGTGGCTCCCGGTCGATGGATGGGACCTGTTGGTCCATGGTTATGTCATGAATGCAGTCACACCACACAGCATGGACACCCCATGTCAAAAAAAGAAAACATGCGGGCACCTAAGTGCTCCCCACAAAATTCAAGGGAGAACACAGAAGTTGTACATCACCACCTTCTGCCTCTCCTCGCAGCACGACAGACGAATCTACCGAGCTCTCCAAGAGGCAGTGCCCGCCAGAATGGCACCACAGGGATAACCGCCTCCCAAAACCCACTTCCACCCGGCGGCCGTCCCCGTTCACAGCGATCCGCCAGTACTTCATATCAAGGTCAAAGAACGCAAGTCCCCCGGCATGTGTAATAACCATGAGCACTGTACACGGAGAGGGAGCTAGCGTCAGACGAATCCAAGACACTCCCAAAAAGCGAGCCGTAGACGAATCCCCGACGCACTCAAAGAGGCAGTACCCATCAGAAGGGTACCACAGGGACAGCCACATCCCATCATCCAAATCATTCCAGTGGCCGTCCCCGTTCACAACGAGATGCCAGTACCCCATAAAGTGGGTATCGATCACCAGTCCCCCGGCAGGTGAAAAAGCCCCAAGGCACTGGACAAAAATAGAGCCAGCCGCAGACGAATCCCCGACGCCCTCAAAGAGGCAGTACCCGCCAGAAGGGTACCACAGGGACAGCCACATCCCATCATCCAAATCATTCCAGTGGCCGTCCCCGTTCACAGCGATCCGCCAGTACCCCATAACGTGGCCGCCACAACCAGTCCCCGGCAGGTGAAAAAGCCCCAAGGCACTGGACATAAATAGAGCCAGCCGCAGACGAATCCCCGACGCCCTCAAAGAGGCAGTACCCGTCAGAAGGGTACCACAGGGACAGCCACATCCCATCATCCAAATCATTCCAGTGGCCGTCCCCGTTCACAACGAGATGTCAGCACCCCATAACGTGGCTGTCAACCACCAGTCCCCCGGCAGATGAAAAAGCCCCAAAGCACTGGACATAAATAGAGCCAGCCGCAGACGAATCCCCGACGCCCTCAAAGAGGCAGTACCCGTCAGAAGGGTACCACAGGGACAGCCACAATCCCATCATCCAAATCATTCCAGTGGCCGTCCCCGTTCACAACGAGATGCCAGCACCCCATAACGTGGCTGTCAACCACCAGCCCCCCGGCAGGTGAAAAAGCCCCAAGGCACTGGACATAAATAGAGCCAGCCGCAGACGAATCCCCGACGCCCTCAAAGAGGCAGTACCCGTCAGAAGGGTACCACAGGGACAGCCACATCCCATCATCCAAAGCACCCAAGTGGCCGTCCCCGTTAACAGCGAGATGCCACAACCCTATGGCGAGACGTACTCCCGGTCAGCTATGATGGCCCGAACTCCCACCCATTCGGACCCGGCACAATGACACCGTCACGTAAGTCCCCCAGCTTACGCCTGACGCGCGAGATCCAGCAACCCGGACCTCGTCTATCATACAGACCGGGCCTCTCCACCATAAAGCGCCGCAAAAAGCCCCACAAACGCCTGCTGGTAACCCTTTTGTGTCATCCTGTGGAAAACAAGAGCTATGTTGTAAACAAAGTCTTGCCAAAGGACACATCTCTCAGCGAACCGATGCAGTTGGCTCGTGACAATCCCATACTTAGCTTTGTCGGCCAAGTACGAGTCATGTGCAGGGTACCTAATGACCTGGATGTCAGCATATTGTGCATCCAGTCGTTTGTCATATATGGCAGTCATAAGGCCTCTGCGCCTATTTTGCTTGATGAGTATGTCCATGTAAGGGACACGCACACCCGCATGTGCCAAAGATAGACTCAAAATGTGTTTGGGATAGATCCCTGCAGTGCCGGATTCGTTCAGATATAGATAGTCTTCCATATCTGGAATATTGAACGCCAGCAAGTCATCAATGTATCTACAAACGAAAAGAAACCTGTGCGCGTCATGAAAATTCCCCGCCTCCACAAGTCTGCGCATGAACGCAAATCGCAGCCACACACACACCTGCCACCCAGCACCATCGCAGCCACACACACACCTGCCACCCAGCACCATCGCAGCCACACACTGAACGGCATGAGATCGGCCAACAAAAGCCAGCCCACCATCATCCCAGTGGATGTGAGAAGCAAATCAGGAGCAGGGCGGGGCCGTGACAAGATACCACAAACTCATACATGTTCCCAACCCTGATGCAAAGCAGCATGGAAAGATGAACCGATGTGACCGATCATCGCCCAACAATTGTTGGTCTCTGGGTAACGGAGTAAGCGGACCCTGCTGGCATGCCCCCCAGTGGCTCCCGGTCGATGGATGGGACCTGTTGGTCCATGGTTATGGCATGAATGCAGTCACATTACACAGCATGGACACCCCATGTCAAAAAGGAAACATGCGGGCACCTAAGTGCTCCCCACAAAATTCAAGGGAGAACACAGAAGTTGTACATCACCACCTTCTGCCTCTCCTCGCAGCACGACAGACGAATCTGCCGAGCTCTCCAAGAGGCAGTGCCCGCCAGAATGGCACCACAGGGATAACCGCCTCCCAAAACCCACTACCACCCGGCGGTCGTCCTCGTTCACAGCGATCCGTCAGTACTTCATATCAAGGTCAAAGAACGCAAGTCCCCCGGCATGTGTAATAACCATGAGCACTGTACACGGAGAGGGAGCTAGCGTCAGACGAATCCAAGCCACTCCCAAAAAGCGAGCCGTAGACGAATCCCCGACGCACTCAAAGAGGCAGTACCCATCAGAAGGGTACCACAGGGACAGCCACATCCCATCATCCAAATCATTCCACTGGCCGTCCCCGTTCACAACGAGATGCCAGTACCCCATAAAATGGGTATCGATCACCAGTCCCCCGGCAGGTGAAAAAGCCCCAAGGCACTGGACATAAATAGAGCCAGCCGCAGACGAATCCCCGACGCCCTCAAAGAGGCAGTACCCGCCAGAATGGTACCACAGGGACAGCCACATCCCATCATCCAAATCATTCCAGTGGCCGTCCCCGTTCACAGCGATCCACAAGTACCCCATAAAGTGGCTGTCAACCACCAGTCCCCCGGCAGGTGAAAAAGCCCCAAGGCACTGGACATAAATAGAGCCAGCCGCAGACGAATCCCCGACGCCCTCCACATACACTGAATGGCATGAGATCGGCCAACAAAAGCCAGCCCACCATCATCCCAGTGGATGTGAAAAGCAAATCAAGAGCAGGGCGGGGCCGTGACAAGATACCACAAACGAAAACATATTCCCAACTCAAATGCAAAGCAGCATGGAAAGATGATACGATGTGACCGATCGTCGCCAAACAATTGTTGGTCTCTGGGTTACGGAGTAAGCGGACCCTGCTGGCATGCCCTCCACATACACACTGAACGGCATGAGATCGGCCAACAAAAGCCAGCCCATCATCATCCCAGTGGATGTGAAAAGCAAATCAAGAGCAGGGCGGGGCCGTGACAAGATACCACAAACTCATACATATTCCCAACCCAGATGCAAGGCAGCATGGAAGAATGATACGATGTGACCGATCATCGCCCAACAATTGTTGGTCTCTGGGTAACGGAGTAAGCGGACCCTGCTGGCATGCCCCCCAGTGGCTCCCGGTCGATGGATGGGACCTGTTGGTCCATGGTTATGTCATGAATGCAGTCACACCACACAGCATGGACACCCCATGTCAAAAAAAGGAAACATGCGGGCACCTAAGTGCTCCCCACAAAATTCAAGGGAAAACACAGAAGGTGTACTTCACCACCTTCTGCCTCTCCTCGCAGCACGGCAGACGAATCTACCGAGCTCTCCAAGAGGCAGTGCCCGCCAGAATGGCACCACAGGGATAACCGCCTCCCAAAACCCACTTCCACCCGGCGGCCGTCCCCGTTCACAGCGATCCGCCAGTACTTCATATCAAGGTCAAAGAACACAAGTCCCCCGGCATGTGTAATAACCATGAGCACTGTACACGGAGAGGGAGCTAGCGTCAGACGAATCCAAGACACTCCCAAAAAGCGAGCCGTAGACGAATCCCCGACGCACTCAAAGAGGCAGTACCCATCAGAAGGGTACCACAGGGACAGCCACATCCCATCATCCAAATCATTCCAGCGGCCGTCCCCGTTCACAACGAGATGCCAGTACCCCATAAAGTGGGTGTCGATCACCAGTCCCCCGGCAGGTGAAAAAGCCCCAAGGCACTGGACATAAATAGAGCCAGCCGCAGACGAATCCCCGACGCCCTCAAAGAGGCAGTACCCGTCAGAAGGGTACCACAGGGACAGCCACATCCCATCATCCAAATCATTCCAGTGGCCGTCCCCGTTCACAGCGATCCGCCAGTACCCCATAAAGTGGGTGTCAACCACCAGTCCCCCGGCAGGTGAAAAAGCCCCAAGGCACTGGACATAAATAGATCCAGCCGCAGACGAATCCCCGACGCCCTCAAAGAGGCAGTACCCGTCAGAAGGGTACCACAGGGACAGCCACAATCCCATCATCCAAATCATTCCAGTGGCCGTCCCCGTTCACAACGAGATGTCAGCACCCCATAACGTGGCTGTCAACCACCAGTCCCCCGGCAGGTGAAAAAGCCTCAAGGCACTGGACATAAATAGAGCCAGCCGCAGACGAATCCCCGACGCCCTCAAAGAGGCAGTACCCGTCAGAAGGGTACCACAGGGACAGCCACAATCCCATCATCCAAATCATTCCAATGGCCGTCCCCGTTAACAACGAGATGTCAGCACCCCATAACGTGGCTGTCAACCACCAGTCCCCCGGCAGGTGAAAAAGCCCCAAGGCACTGGACATACATGTCACACACACACCCACGCCATCTGTGTCTGCCCAGCACCATAGCAGCTAATCCCACCCCGCCATCTGGGCTCATCCGGACCCATCACAACCACTCATACCCTGCCACCTGTGCTCACCCGGCCCCAAAGCAACCAATCACATCCAGCACCTGGACTCACCCGGCCCCATCACAACCAACTGCACGCGGCCCCACCAGAGCCAACCACACCCCGCCACCTGTGCTCATTCAGCCCATTTGCAGCTAACCACGACCCGCCACCTGGGCTCACCCAGCCCTATCACAGCCAATCACGGTGATATCGCAGCCAATCACGCCCTGCCACCTGTGATCACATGGCCTGACCATAGTCAATCACGCTTTACCACCTGGGCTCACCCGGCACCATACCCGATCACATCCCGTCACGAGGGCTCACCCGGTCCCATCATAGTCAACCACGCTTCATCACCAGGGCTCACCCTGTCCCATCACAGCCATTCACACCAGCCAGCTGGACTCACCTGGCCCCATCGCAGCCACCCACACTCTGCAACCTATGCTTATCCAACCCCATTGCAGCCAGTCTCACCCCGCACCTGAATTCACCCGTCCCATCGCAGCAAACCGCACCACGCCACCTGTCCTCATACTCCAGCGCATACTCATGCTACACTGCACCTACTCTGCTGATGGCACAGGACTGTATGGGCCGTGCTATCCCACGGCGCCAGCGGCGCAGCGCTCACTTTCCTCACGCCCTGATCGGATCGCGCACAACTTCTCACCTTGAGGGTCGTTGAACGCCTTCACCATATCTCTGCGCTTCTTCATCGTGGTGCTGCCATTCAGGCTACAGCACGGGTAATTTCGTTGCCGGCACAACATCTGCTCCAGCCAATCACGACCTCCCCGGTGATTCCCCAGGGACACTGAGCAATCCCCCTGATTGGCGCATCTTTAAAATCATGGCATGCCCCGGGCCTGGTCGCAGCAGGAATGCAGCTGTAAGACACTGTCGTAGAATGCTGGCCTCCACCGTGCAATCGCAGAATCGTGAAATGGAGCATAAGCATGTGCTTGACCATGCTCAGAGATCGCCGATGGCACACAGCGCACGGAATGGTGATGACGGTCTGATGCACAGAGTCATAGAATCGAGGCCACAGCATGTCTGTCAGAAACCTCGGAGACGTCCCATTGCCTGGTGCACAGGTACGACTGCGTACTACGAGTTGGCGAGGACCGGGAGCACAGCCTCTAAGGTGAAACAGCGAAGCATCATGTCACATGGCAGCGCGCAAGACGCTGTTGCCTGTAGGAGCTCACCGCCACAAGCTCGAGGGTCTGCGTGTAATTTGAAACCACAACAATCTTATCATTTGTGTGTGCTCTGAGATGTGCCAGCATCCGAGCCAGAACAGCAAACTTGCCGCCCATGAGCTCCCAGCCCTCCCCTGCACATGCCCCACAGCGATGTCACAATTGCTCCTCATTTTGACTGCCCAAAGCGGCCCATCTAGGTGCACGCAGGCGCAATCAGCAGCAATCCAACGCCCAAAGCGGCCGATCTTGGTGCACGAGGCGCAATCAGCAGCAATCCAACGCCCAAAGCGGCCCATCTTGGTGCACGGCAATCAGCAGCAATCAACGCCCAAAGTGGCCCATCTTGGTGCACGCAGGCGCAATCAGCAGCAATCCAACGCCCAAAGCGGCCCATCTTGGTGCACGGCGCAATCAGCAGCAATCCAACGCCCAAAGGCCCATCTTGGTGCACGGCGCAATCAGCAATCCAACGCCCAAAGCGGCCCATCTTGGTGCACGCAGGCGCAATCAGCAGCAATCCAACGCCCAAAGCGGCCCATCTTGTTGCAAGCAGGCACAATCAGCAGCAATTCAGCGGCCCGGCGAAACGACGGTTATTTAATCGGGACAATCATGAGCAAGATGCGGCATAGTAACATCATTCGATGGGCATGCACCTGGAGCTCCTCTACCTCGGCGACCATCATCGAATAAGCCTGGTGGAAAGAGCTCAATGCACGTCTCGAAACCGTGCATTTCCGACCCAGCATTCAGCATGTCATAGATCAGCTTCGGATGGTTGCAAAGCTTTCTCAGCGCTGCATTGCACACGGCCCGACGTGCACGGGATCCTCAGCCATATCACACAGAGGTGCAAGTTGGTTTCCTCTCTGCTTCAGCGCGTTTAGCTTTGGTCTACAATCAGCTGCACTCTACACCCCCATTGCAGTGCTCCTAAGCTCATCTGCTGTCTCCCCACCCCTCTTTCCTCTAACTACCCTCGCTGTATTCGTCGGGCCACACAATGGCCCATTTACTCAACCCTGCTGCTCTGCTATGGCTCGCCCAACCTGTGAGATGTTCACTCTCCCGCGTTCTCTCTCTCTCTCTCTCTGTGTGTATTCGTCACTTGCTCTCTTGATCTCTACGTCCCCCCACTATCCTAATGCTTTGACCCTTGAACGTCCTCGCCTTGTTACTTCATCCCCATGATATCTGCTTTGTTACTACCCCTTGCTCAGTCTCTCCTCTGTCTCTCTCTCTCTCCGCTAACCTGTCCACATATTTCCTCATCTCCGCCCCAAAGCTGCTCCTTCTCCCAGAGAACCCACCCGTGATGGCAGCGAGCACTTTGGACTGCTTGCCACTCAAAGCCACTTTTGCTGCCTGCACCCAAATCAGCACCCATCCTGCATCTTGACTGCAGTGCTCCTACAGGATCTGAATCGCACGGGAGCTGCACAAATCAGCACCCATCCTGCATCTTGACTGCAGTGCTCCTGCAGGATCTGACCGCACGGGAGCTGCACAATCAGCACCCATCCTGCATCTTGACTGCAGTGTTCTGCAGGATCTGAATCGCAGACGGAGCTGCACAAATCAGCACCCATCCTGCATCTTGACTGCATGCTCCCGCAGGATCTGAATCGCACGGAGCTGCACAAATCAGCACCCATCCTGCATCTTGACTGCAGTGCTCCTGCAGGATCTGAATCGCACGGGAGCTGCACAAATCAGCACCCATCCCGCATCTTGACTGCAGTGTTCCTACAGGATCTGAATCGCACGGGAGCTGCACAAATCAGCACCCATCCTGCATCTTGACTGCAGTGCTCCTGCAGGATCTGAATCGCACGGGAGCTGCACACACCTTGGACTTCAAAAAGTGGTCATATAACTCTCGCTGAAGCGGAGTCAATGCACAACACACCACTTCCACCACCTGCAAAGGCCGCCATACCAGCCTCTTCGTGGCCTCAGCTTGTGGGTCGAGGTGCCGGAGTGCCACTCAACTCAGTGGCAGCATTGAAGGTGCGCACTCTCTCAAGTTCTATGCATCCACTCACCAAGCACACTGCACCGTGTGGCATCCTGACTAGCATCCGAGGCATCCCCCTTCCATAGATTCCACAACAACAGGCGCAAATGTTCCCTCCAGGTTTCAGCACAACAATTGCGCCAAAACGTTAGGGCACAGAGCAGACCAGGGCCACCCTGAGCGCACTGCAGGCGGCGCCGGAGCACCTTTGCAGGGAGGTGGTTGGAGAGCAGGGCCACCCTGAGCGCACTGCAGGCGGCGGAGCACCTTTGCAGGGAGGTGGTTGGAGAGCAGGGCCACCCTGAGCGCACTGCAGGCGGCGCCGGGAGCACCTTTGCAGGAGGTGGTTGAGCAGGGCCACTGAACACTGCAGGCGGCGCCGGAGCACCTTGCAGGAGGTGGTTGGAGAGCAGGGCCACTCCCAGCACTGCAGTGGCGGCGCCCGGAGCACCTTTGCAGGGAGGTGGTTGGAGAGCAGCCCTGAGCGCACTGCAGGCGCCGCTGGAGCACCTTTTGCAGGGAGGTGGTTGGGAGAGCAGGGCCACTCCTGAGCGCACTGCAGGCGGCACCGAGCACCTTTGGAGGTGGCTGGAGAGTGTAGCTACTCCTGAGCGCACTGCAGGCGGGCAAGGCGGCGGAGCACCTTGCAGGAGGTGGTTGGAGGAGCGGTGGCCACTCCTGAGCGCACTGCAGGCGGCGCCCGGAGCACCTTTGCAGGGAGGTGGTTGGAGAGCAGGGCCACCCTGAGCGCACTGCAGGCGGCGCCAGAGCACCTTTGCAGGGAGGTGGTTGGAGCAGGCCACCTCTGAGCGCACTGCAGGCGGCGCTGAGCACCTTGCAGGGAGGTGGTTGGAGAGCAGGGCCACCCTGAGCGCACTGCAGGCGGCGCCTGGAGCACCTTTTGCAGGGAGGGTGTTGGAGGAGCAGGGCCACCCTGAGCGCACTGCAGGCGGCGCCGGAGCACCTTGCAGAGGTGGTTGGAGAGCAGGGCCACCCTTGAGCAGCACTGCAGGCGGCGCCGGAGCACCTTGCTGTGGAGGTGGTTGGAGAGCAGGCCACCCTGAGCGCACTGCAGGCGGCGCCGGAGCACCTTTGGAGGGAGGTGGTTGGAGAGCAGGGCCACCCTGAGCGCACTGCAGGCGGCGCCGGAGCACCTTTGGAGGGAGGTGGTTGGAGAGCAGGGTGTTGGTGCGCCTGAGGATGAACTGATTCACGAAGGCACTCAGCCCGGCGGAGCGCTCGTTCCCAAGGGCGCGCTCCTCCGGTGTCGCGTCTGGCTCCCGGCCCTTCGTGATGTGGCCGGCGTAATAGGAGTTGAAGTCTTTCTCCGTGCCAAGCACTCCAGGGTTGCAAAAGTTCACCATCGCATAAAACTCACCTACCATATTTGTCGGAGCATCATGAGTCAGGGTCAGCTGCCGGGCTCTTGTGGATATGTCCGTTATGCGTCACGAGGAGTGCTGTGGCAAGGCATCGTGAAGAGCGTGGAAGGGAAGTGCATACCGAGATCGTTCTGAAGCGGGGTCCCAGAGAGCAGCACGCGTCGGGTGCAGGGAAGCGAGTCGAGGCTCTGCCCACAAAGCCTCGATGGCGACCCTCAGAATCCGAAAAGTGCTATTTTCTCTATATATAACTTGAGAAACCAAGGCGCTGCATCTCGATGAGACTTACCTCCCTGAAAGTGTTGAAGATTTTACAGCTATCTGCGATTCTTCGGTCAGTCGGAACAGAGACCGACTTCGCTGCGCTGCAGGCTCCTCGCCAGGGAATAGGAAGCATGCGGCTTGGCTAGCAGGAAAGGGCTTGCAGCTGAACAGCTATGGGAGTCCAATAGGCGAAGGGGGAAGTGTGCGCCCACCTGAGTTGTTTGCGTGACTGAGTTTTTCAAGCGGTGTGCCTCATCACACATTAGCAGGTCGCAGCTGCCTTCTTTGGAAAATCTGTGTGCGTGGATCCGAAATGTTTCGTACGATACTATCATGACCTGAAGATGTGTGTTTGGACGGAGAAATTGGTTGATGGAGTCGATTGCATCCGACCGGGTGGACTCGCAGATTGGCATGGTTCGCACACGACCTTTGAGCCACTGTTTCGGAAGCAGTCAAACAGTAAATCAGTGACCGTCAAACTTCAGGAGCTCGACACAATACCACATTCCTATGACAGAGGCTTCTGATCTCGAACAGAACTGTACCGTCAAGACCTCCAAGAAGCCTGGCAGATGACAAGACGTCACGTAGAAGTACTATTAGGCAGCAAGGAGCACGACTTTCTATCAAGAGTTTAAGAGTTGCCTTGCCACAGGGAAGGGCTCGACCTTCTCGCATTCAGAGTCCCAGTTCGGAACCAAGCTAGTAGGGCACACAATCAAAACTCTCTTCGCTATGTGCTCGTTTGGTTTGAATCCATTCCTCAATAGGGTCCAAATGAGAGTGATCCCTTGTAAGGTCTTGCCGAGTCCCTGTAATGAACGTAGCAAAACCACCTAGCAAGCGTCAAGTCTGGTAGCGCGCTTGACTTTCTGTACATTTTAACGAATATCCAAGTCTTGAGGCGTGGAACCTGGCACTGATTCTAAGAACACGAACTTAGCATATCGTAACTCTCATCAGATATCACGTTCTATTTGAATTACCGTTCGCCCTGTCAACTCTGAGGAGAGTCTCCAAAGTTCAGGAAAATATTGAGGAAGCGCAAAAGGTATGCGTAGTGTTGTATCTGTAGGGGGTAATACCATATCATCAGCCAGTATACAGCCATTCCCTCCGAAATTCTTAAGCCCTGCGACACACTGCACAGATGGCGGTACGACAGTTACACTAAAGTCACTGAAACACCTACCACAGCGAAGGGAGAGGATTATAGTAGCGCCGCACCTCGAAAATGAATTGCACTCCCTCCCTGCGACCACAGCACAATATCTCAAAGGTTTGGCAAGGACAAAGAAGCCGTATACACACGTACACGTGCCCTGTGTGTCAACCTGTGCGAAACGAAATCCTATTTCGCGAGCCGGATCCCCAGAAGCAAATCTCACCGTTGGTGCTGTCGAAGCCATTTAGTGAGCATAGAGTCTACAACGATTGGCTTTGAACCCACTGCCGCTTCTTCTCCGGGCTCCCACAGCACCAAAGGTTCAATCGAGTCATCAACAACTTCCTCAACGTCGTCAGTAGGTCTTTGAAGGAGCACTGGGCGGTGAAGTGTTTGTAAAGTAGGCGCGCTTGCACCCCAGGGCACAAAACGCTTGCGAGAAGCGAGCCTTCTTTGAAGTTCGGCAGACTGTCCAACGCAACCGTTCAACGGCGACTTAAAAGGCCTCCTTAAGGTCTTCTCGACGTCAGACAGCACCAGCACGCCAGGCAATAGCGGCTGCCGCTGGACAACCAGGTTATCAGTTTGCAATAATTTCAAGTTGTTCTCCCTTATCTCAACTTCAGCTGCATCTTCTCCTTCCATTGTATATCTTGCTTAATACGACGACTCCGTAGCAAAAATCACTGTCCCTTAGGGTTTAGGATAAGATTTCGAGCCTCAGTATCTCGAAGCAGGGAAGTGCCTTGTATGCGCATGGTACCGCCACCCTATATGACAACAACTGGCTTAAATTTTATCTCAACAAGATTTGCGAGTAACTGATTTGCGCTTTCACTTCCTTCTTCAAAAGAAATATTTTTCTTGCGCACCGAACTTTTTCCAGGTGCCATAACGCAGAGTGTGAACTCTACTTATCAGTACAAAAGTAGCACACAGTATGAAGACGTTGAACATTGAACATGATTCTCGGATGTTTCATGCGAGGCCACTCTCTTGGCTTGTAGATGATGTTTCCTCCGATAGAAGTTGTGTTAGAAGAGAAAGACGTGTGCTGTTATGTGTTACCAAGCTGCACTCTCTCTCTCGAGACTGCAGACTCGACTGTCTGCGCTTCGAACTTTGAAATTTCAGATTAGAGATTTCTGTCCCTATCGTATGTCCGCTACTCTTGTCCCCAGAGTTTCTCCGAGCGCGCGCGGCCGCGAGGGTCGACGTTACAGTTGATCGAAGAGGCTCGGAGAAATGGACCCCACAGAGTTACAAACCCTAAATGTTTATTTTCGTCCATAAGCTCTGGGGACAAGAGTACATCGGGAAGACGATGAAATCGAGTATCAGATGTCGGGGGTATGACAGTATGACAGTATAACATAGCCAAACTATAGAGTGTCACGGTCAGGCGCGAGACGGTCTGAAGTCTGAAGACGGTTGTGCATAAAAGTTCTATTGAAAAATTCCTGTTGTGATCAGTGGACATTGTGAAAAGTTTTTTGCTTTTGGCATGCATGTGCGTGGGTGAATTGGTTAACCTCTGCATCGCATTCTGCTATTGATTTATTGTATCCTACATTCTATTGCGCATTTGCGAGGAAAGGCACGTCATGGAGGCACTTAAAGCTGAGCTTGCAGCGAAGCGAAAGTTGAAAGAACAGGAATTCGGAGGGAGAAAGTATGTCAAACGGTCAGAAATTGAGGCGATGCGTACAGCGAGATTGTTAGAAGCAACTCGAAAAGAAAACGACTCTAAGGTAGCTTCCTTACTTCCACACTTTACGATTGTGGTGTCGTTCACCTTTCATAGTTACTCACCAATATTGAACCTTTTGCAGGGAAAACGGAAAGAAGACTCAGAGGTAACCCCATCGCAAATTAGATCCGGTTCTTAACCGCACAGAAGTCCCTTGGCCTATTTACGGTGGTTGTGAAACTGAGCCTTCCGCGCGCACAAACAGCGGACTGTTGTGGAAGACAAAAAGGAGGCCGACGAGGTCGACACTTCTGCGAACACGCAAACGTCAACCTCGTTCGCTGAGAAAACGAAAGCGGTGGTTACTTGCTCTAAACCCACGCCCTCTATGAATAATTATGGCGACACAATGCACACAGTTCGACACCGCTCACGAGCCAAAGGAGTCCAAGTGATTATCTGGGCAGTTGATCTAGTTCCAAACACACCTTTACTACTTTTCGCGCAAAATCCTGCTGCGGCACTTATCATCTAGACGCTTGGTAGCAGCGGTAAAGGAAGTGAGGGCCTAAGCGTGTATCTGCAACCAGAGTGTTTGATCTTTGTCTGTAGGGTTTGCATCTTCTTCCGCCGGACGTCTTTTTCCACACGTGCCGGACGAATTGTCACGGGCTTTTGAAGTTTTCATTGTGGCATGGCAGGCAGAAGCTGCATCCGAAGAGGATACGGCAGGGCTGTCTAATGAGGAAGTCATCCGCCGTCTGCGCGCTCTTGGCCAACCAGCGACTCTTTTCGGCGAGGTAAACCTGCTACACCTGCCTCTTAAGTTTAAGACGCGTAACCGGTTCTGTAAACGATCATATGGCGTCTATGGCATATCTGAAGAGAGCTTCGAATGAGGGACACACGGGGACGCCATCCTCCAGGTATCACTCGTTTCCTGTATCACTCGTTTCCTGCAGGTAAACGAGTATGCGTGGTCCGTGCTTGCAGAATCCGGAAGACAGGGCGAGCCGGCTTTCGTATGTCTCCAAAAACATTTCTGTCAACGACGCGGCTGGTGGACAGCAGAAAAATATTTTTGGTCTTCTGATCCGTGAAATGGAGGCCGAAGGTAAGTTCCGAAAATATCTACGAGACGTGTCTGTTGTTCACCACTTCTCTGTATTCCAGTTATGACTGGTTTCGTTGAGGCCTCCATGCACATCAAACAGACGTGATATAAATCTGTGTCCGTGTGTGTCTGACACCGCGTTCCTGTCTGCAGCGAAGCGCGGGGTGCACGCTGAACAGACGAAGAAAGAAAAGTACGATTCCACAAAGCCTTTGTGCTTTGCTCATCCAGATCCTGCTTTCCGAATCCTTTTGATCTCAGCACCTCATTCGTGCCTGCGTAGGTCTTACTAGTAGTTCGGCTGGGCGTTATCGCGTACAGAAAGGAGAAAAACGAAAAAGAAGACAAGGAACTGGAAGGACTCACGGAGGAAGAAGTTGAGACGGAGATAGCTTTCAGGGTATGTCATTTCTTATGGGAAATGGCCGCCTTGTAAATTAGGAGTATAACGCGCACTCACCAAAGGTCAGCTGAACAGGGGGAGTCGGTCTGAGACGACGAAACCTAGGTCTCCGCCCTTCGCGAGGAGGTGCTGTATGCAACGTTTGTAGTTCTGAGCGTTAACCTACATTTATCTTGTTCTCACCGCCTCGAAGTCACCGAAGTCACCAGTCCATCTTCTGTGACATCTTTAGCCGAATATCTATGGATTTTGCGGCTGTTCCACTGGTCTCAGATTTCCTGTCCTGGTTTCGGCCGGCTCGTGAAAGTGTCAGCGTGTTTCAACGAAGTCGCTGTATCTTCTTCACAGAGAGCCGCAGAAGACCTTGCAAAGAAGAGGGCAGTAGAAGCCATGACGATCCCGCAGAAAATAGGTCACTACTTCAAGGTCAGCGTTCTACTATATCTCTAGATGCGAGCTCTCTCTTTCCTTCACCGCTGGTGTTTACAGTTGACCCTAGTGAGCTCTTCTGACGCCGGCTCCTGTGTTACAGACGGTTTTGGAAGCCTGGGAGAAAGATATCGAGACCATGCCTGAAACATTTTCGCGGACAAAGGAAGGCAAGGTACGTGGCGCAGTCGTCTCTGGAAGCATTCGCCCGAACACCGTTACCAATGTGCACGTTTTCCGGTAAAGGTGTACCCGGGCTGAACCTTAAATTTGGGCGCTTCGGGCGCAAGTGCTCGACTGAGTGGTCCTGCTGTCTGAAGTGCTTTTCCAAGGCGTCGTCCTCCCTGGTTTCACTCACCTAATCTGCTCTCTTTCTAAAAGTTCGTCTTCGCGTTTGACCACTGTGGTTATGGTTCCTGCCCATCCATTTCACCGCTTTCCCACGATATCAAGAAGTGGTTTTCTGCACGTGCTGTGCCCTTGCTGTATTCGAAAGGACGTGCACCGATGAAAATTTTGAAGATCATGGTTTATAGAGTCAAACGCGCCTTGAGGAGTGCCGCGATGCCGCATTTCGCAGAACAGCCGGAATTGCGCAAACCGTTGTTCTGATATCTGCTCTCCGCGATGTGCAGCTGCTCAAGGCTACTTTCGACACGACCAAAAGCTTCATGCAGGTTTTGTTCAAAACGTAAGTGGACAGGCTCGCAGACAGGGCGATCCCACGACACTTCCTGCTGCATGGGTTTTTTCTTGTTTTGTTTGTCGGCAAGGGCATATTGTTTCGTGGGCTGAGCCGGCAGTGACATACAGTTGTAAAACGTGGGTTGTGCGCCTTACTTTAAGCTGGGGCTATCCCCTCTTCAGGTTGAAGAGGGATGCTCTCCTGGATGACCTTCAGCGAGGTCTCTGGCTCATCGTGCAAGCCATGCAGAAACGGGACTACCGCGATGCTATGGATGTATACATGCGCTGCGCTATTGGCAATGCACCTTGGCCCATTGGTGTGACCTCCGTCGGTATCCACGATCGTTCCGCTCGTGAAAAAATTCAGGCCCAGTCGCAGGCTCACATTATGCACGACGAGGTATGTTATTGTGCCGGCTATCGTTTTCTGCTGACCACTCGGCGGTTTGTTTCGTTTCGCGCCAGCCTCATAAGACCCCAGATTACGCTTCTACGATGCATGCTCGTTGCACAACTTTCGGTACCTGGTCAAATGTTTTGAAGACGCATTGACTTGTGTCGGTGCGTGTGTATTTACAAGAGTCTTTGTAAAGCTTATTGAGGAAGATTCCTCACGCCTGTTGGTATGCTTGTGCTCGCTATCAAGTTCTCATTCGTGTTACACAATATAACCACGAGGGTGTATCAATAGTCTGGTGCCTGTTGGTCACTATCTGCCGCGAGGGCGTAAGAGTAGTCTGGTAACTGTTGGTCGCTATCTGCCGCGAGGGCGTAAGAGTTATCTGCCGCGAGGGCGTAAGAGTAGTCTGGTGCCTGTTGGTCACTATCTGCCGCGAGGGCGTAAGAGTAGTCTTGTGAATGTTGGTCACTATCTGCCGCGAGGGCGTACGAGTAGTC
>LGRX02001379.1:0-19038 GCA_001247695.2 Cymbomonas tetramitiformis
CATCAGAGGATGAAGAACAGGGCGCACATGACGAAGCAGATAATAGGGTTAGCTTTGACTTTGCAAGTGACGGATCACTCTACAAAAGTTCATCTTTTGCAAGTTGCGGAGCAGCATACATGAGATTTGAGGAGGGAGACCCTACACCGGTCATGAGTAAACATAACATACCAAGGGAATCGCCTATCACTTCACCCACAGCAGGAATCATAGACAACATTTATAAACCTAGCTCTACTACTGCAGAAATTTTAGGCCTCAGAAAGTTACTCCAAGATCGGAAGCATGAAATTCTAAACACCATGGTTCCCCTTACCCATGTGATTGACTCCATGGCAACTATCAATGCTGTAAACCGTGACCCTGGAACCCTAAATGTTAGGGACCTTATGCAAGAGCCAAACAGAAGGGACCTGGTAGCCATTAGACTGATTCTGGAGGAAATAGGATTTTACAACACAATGGGACAGGCGAAACTCTTGATCAAATGGATCAGAGGGCACAATAACGATAGGCTTCATGACAAAGTAGATAGGACGGCCAAAAGAGCGGCATTCAGGTACAGCGGGAGACAGCTCAGGTTCGACGAAGATGGGGACTTAGATTTTTCTCTCCTCTTTCATGAACAATCCATAACGGGAGGCATCAGGAACCACATTAGGAGACTCCAAAGATTGAGCCACCACAAAAAGTGGAAAGACATGCACGGACAAGGCAGGGCACTCAGGCTATTGGAGGAGAATCATGTGAAACCAATCAAGGATGTATCAAAGATTGCATCCAAGTACTTCACAGCTTATAGGTGCAGGGAACTCACAGGCCTACAGGCATCCCCACATAGAGCACATAGGATGGGAATGGGTGAAAGCCCGACCTGCCGGACGTGTGGCACAACAGCACAATGCACCTACACACACATCCAACTGAACTGCCCGGGAGAAGGAAATGAACTACACCAGTTAAGGGAAAACCAGCAGGAGGAAATGAAAGAAACTATCAGAAAAGCCACAGCGGGAGACCCGAGACTGATAATAGAAGGCAGTAACACAAGGGGGGGCATCATCAGCCCCTCCGAAATCTTCCCCTTAGCAGAAATAGACAATGACTTAACAGCCTTTAGACCACTTGCTGCTCTACCAGAGGCAAGCATGTACAGGTTGTCAAATACTAGGAAAGGCACTGTAGCAGTAGCTGCTGCGCCCATAGACACGAACAGTGATGGCAGTCACAACTTCCAAGACCTTCAGTACATTAAAAAGAAAGAATTTTGGAAGTTAGTTGAGTGGCATAGGCTGACAACTGATACACCTCAGACATCGATCAGCAATTACACACAACGGGCCAATGATATTCACTCGGCACTTATAGCATGTAATACTGAGTCGGGTGACCCGAAGAATTGTTATGCGATAAGAAGAGACCTATTAGATATCATCATAGATGAGAGAGGCCTAGGAAAGGACGGATGTGAGCTTTTCTGTAACCCTGTAAACTCCCACCCAGGAATCAAGTCAAGGAGGTGCATTCCCACGGCGGCTATGAAGGAGGCGTTGAGACCCTTTTGCCACAAGGGGAAGATAGGGTGGGATGGACTTGCAAGAGATGCATATGTCAACAGTGTAACGGGAAAAGGGAAAAAGGTATATGGGAACCCACCATTTGATGGGGGGGTTCTCAGGGAAGCATCTGCTGTTATGCAAACGTTGTCCCGTGGCCTAGAGGCGGCCAGGACTTCGGAGGGATTTGAGGGAATTTGGATCCTGCCATTGTCGCCAAAGAACCTCAAAAAGTGGACAGGTAAGGGTTTTAAGCTAATTTTCAAGTACCCAAGGGGGACCATACCTTTCATTCCACATGATTATTGGTCGGGTAAAGGGCCCTACACAATGCCAGGGGAGGGATGTTACAAAGATAAGTACTCAGATGTAGTCATATTGTCCATTGACAGTGAGAGCATGGGGTGTCCTGTTAGTAAGAAACTTGATAATGAAAAAATGCAATACAAGTTGCTTCAATGGTTCATAAATGTAGTCCCGCATAAAAAGATCACCCCCAAATTGCTCAAAGAAACGGGCCTGCACCCGGATATGATTGAGCAAGCCCTTAGTGAGAAAGATTGTCTGTTGCCGCCCCGATTGTGCCCGTGGGTGGGGGGCAGGAATAATGAGGAACAACGAAACCAGTATCCTGGAGCACACTTGGATGGCGGGCACAGGAGCGCAGGAGGAACCCCCTTCCTTAATGCGGTGGAATGGCCGGAGGAACTTGCTCTTATGGGTTACTTACCAGAAGGCTTTGGCAAGGTGCTCAAAGGGATCGGGGTTCCACATCGGGGGGTGAAGACACTCTTGAAAAAATTGTCCAGGATGTGTAGGCGTCATGCGAGGGAAAGATGCATACTGCATGAAACGGGTGCTGAAATCTGTATAGGCAGCCCTGACCGGGAGTCCCGGTGCAGGCCCCTATGACAGATTCCTAGGTAGCCAACACTGGACCTGTGACTGATCCGTAAGCCCGTGCTGTGACACACCGAGTGTCACATGTAGTTAGACTCGAGACCGTTCCTCGGAATTCACGGCCGGGAATTTCAGATTCATGGCCGTGAATCCCGACTCCGTGACCGTTCCGGGTATATCTAGCTTAGGGTTCATTTCTTATGAGAGTTTATCTATATTGGTTCACTGACTGTCTGATATCTTGAACCGGGATATTCCAGTAGGTCGTGGACCCATTCCACGCTATATTCCACAGCTAGTTTGGCCATGATTGGCTAAAGCGGCCGCTTGGAGAGGTGGTGCGCGACGGCGCGTTTGGGGACTCACGGGAATTTTGAGATGAGCTGTTTGCGGTGAGCGTCTTTGAGCCGCAGCTATGGGGATTCGACCTGGACCGGACCTAGTCGACGCAATGTTCATTTACGGTATTACGCTTGCCCTGATCCCGCTTGCTTCCGATTTTTGGGCTGGTGGCTCGAGCACCTTCGACCTCGACGACGTCTTCCAGTGCCTCTCGCTCGCATGGCTCTACCGCTCCTTCCGTGACTGTGACGTCGCATCTTCCCAACATTACCCGAGCGCGCCCCGGCGTACCACCTCCCATCAGGCTTTCAGAATTATGGGTGTATCCACTAGAGCAAAACGGTCCCTCACGAGGGACTCCGACATCGACGCCTCGCTGAGGCTCACTGACACGGTTCGCAACACACCGACGGCCAAATCACCGGCTATTACGAACCCCGACCCTACTTCCAACACCGACGCCGACGTTGCGACGAGGAAGTATCTACAGGAGCAGTCAAAGCTTGTGGACGAGGTCTACAAGGGGCGGCTCCATCGGACATGGGCCAAGGGTATCCGCGAGGATGTCCTTGGCGGCAAGAAGCATTATTTCAGCGGCACTTCTGACGCGGGTCTCCTCTCCGATGTGGTGGTTCAGCTACGTACGGAGTTTGAGTCCGCTGGGCTGGACCTCGTCTCGTTCGACCTTGACGACCCCCAGACTCTGGTGGTGGGAAAGGTGAACGCCTTGCTGTACGACGTGCTTGGGCTTATCATCGAGAAGCACAGCAACGCCCACGTCTGGCTTACGGGTACGGACGCGTCTGCCGACCGAGATGGACGGCGTGCGCTTGTGGACATCGTGAAGCGCAGCGTACCAGTGGCGTTGCGGGAGTCCTTCCAGCAGGAGCATGCCGCGCTTACTTATCCCGCAAACGTTGACCCGCAGCCGATCTTGGCTCGGGAACAACGTTTGGTGCGGGATAACAAGGCCGCCGACTGGACCCCCACCGAGGCCACCAGGAAGCTCAGCCTCTACAGCCGGCTTGACCCGGTGTTCTACGCCGCGGTCAAGGTGCGTTACCCCATGGTGGCCGATCTCGCGGCGGTTTCCCTCGGTGCTCTGCGCTCTCTGGTTGTAGAGATTTATCAGGCGTGGGCGCAGACGGACGTTGGGAAGGCCATCGTGGCCAAGCCCGCAGGTGGTGGCGCGTCGGCTCTGCTCACCGGCAGCGAGCACCAGGTGCTACTGGACAAGATCAAGGAGTTGACCGAGCTGGTGCGGCGACAGTGCGGGGCGGCTCCGCCGGTGGTGCAGCAGCAGCGGGATCCGCCGCAGCGGCAGCACGGGCAGCGCCGGCAGCAGCAGCGCGGGCAGTCACCGCGGGGCTTCCGCATGGGGGTCCAATCCCCACCGGCGGTGGGCTACGATCGTGACGAGCAGCGGGCTAAGCCGCTGTGTACCCGCTGCAAGAAGACTGGTAAGGACCTCTATCATTTCTACCGCGACTGCCCGCTTGGCGGTCGCCAACATTCCCCCACCTCGGCCGCGGCTTTCTGTATCCCCATCGACGACGAGGATGCGGAGGGCGTGCATGCCCTCGCCATGTGTGCTGTCTTTCAGGAGGCGGCGGATGATGGAGCTGAGGCCTTTGCCCGCGCGGCGACGGTGTACGGTCCGCCAGCGGTGCTGTGCGGGGGCGTTGTGGGAGGCATCGACGTGTCGGCCTACGGCTTCTCCGTTGACGCGGTGACACCGGTGGCGGAGACGTCCGGTGACGACATCCTGCAGCGGCTGGACGACCTCGCGGCGGAGGTCAACGCGGCGGTAGAGCCTAAGGTACATTACACTCACGCCTCTTTCCCGCCGCCTGCGGGCATTGCGACGCAGGCTTCGGCTCTGGTGTGTGACGCTGCGAGCGCAGGTATCACACCGGAGGAGCAGGTTCCGGCAGGTGGTGCGGCGGCATCGGCATCCGCCGTGCCGGCCCCTGCTATGCCTGTCTTGGAGAATGAGCAAGAGCTCCTGGAGCTCTACGGCTACGGCCCGCCCGTGTCCCTTCAATCGACGCGGGTGACCACCACGGAGAAGTCCGGCGGTGAATTCGCGGGGGTTGTGGACACTGCCAACCACTCCGCGGTTGCGCCGGTTGACTTGACCGGCTACGACACCGACGACTACGAGGATTTTGCAGACGGCAGCTTCGCCGTCAAGCCGCGGGCTCCGGCCATCTCGGCTAATCATGCGTCAGAGCCCGCAGCCCACGTGACTGAGTCTGGTGGTGCTTCCCGCACCTACGGATGTGGCAAGCCGCCATGGGGCTTCCCCGCACACGCGGGCCCGTGGGGTTTTCCTTACTTTGTCTCCCTCATTCTTTTCATCTCGATCATGGGTGTGGGGGCAGCCGCCTACACGGCGGCCAATGACATCGACTCTGTACAGGTATCGGGTCGGGCTGCACCGCAGCCTGTGCTGTGCAGGGGAGACTTATGCATCTACCCCGGTATATCCGAGCTGGACCCCGTCACTCTGGATGCAGTACTGCACTCCCTGGGTGCTGCGACGGTGGTTCACCGGCCGCCTGACCCACTGGAGAGCAGTGCTGCAAGCTACTACCGTGGACATTGTGGTGACGGTGCTCCTCTGGACTTTGACCCCGAGTAGCTTTACTTCTGGCTCTGGCAGTACACCACTCTGGTGGTGTGCTGAGATGTGCTTTGACCTCAACATGGTCTTCAATTTGGTTTATGCTTTACTTTGACATCTACAATCTTCAATCTGGTTTGCTGCCACAGTGCTTTTCAGGTAGTTTAGCAGGACCTGAGTGCCTGTATGTTTCTGCTCTTGTGCCGGCTAGAGGGTTTCAATTTGTGTATCAGAATAGCACAGTTGAATTAGCAGTTAGGTTTGTCACCCTAGCTCCTACCCTAACTTATCTTGACTTCTCTGACTTACCTGTCAGTCACCACCCACAGTGCTGGGGTGGTGTGCTGAAATCTGTATAGGCAGCCCTGACCGGGAGTCCCGGTGCAGGCCCCTATGACAGATTCCTAGGTAGCCAACACTGGACCTGTGACTGATCCGTAAGCCCGTGCTGTGACACACCGAGTGTCACAGGTAGCTAGACTCGAGACCGTTCCTCGGAATTCACGGCCGGGAATTTCAGATTCATGGCCGTGAATCCTGACTCCGTGACCGTTCCGGGTATATCTAGCTTAGGGTTTATTTCTTATGAGAGTTTATCTATATTGGTTCACTGACTGTCTGATATCTTGAACCGGGATATTCCAGTAACGGGAGCCTTACCTGAAAGTGGCATTGTAGAAGAGGCACCCAGTATTCAGGAGCTCTGCATGGGGGATAGGAAAGAAACCGAGGCGGTACAGGCAGCAGGGGAAATGCTAGGCAGCTATGTGAACCCCCACCCTCCCCCCAGCCCCCACGGGGCTGGGGCCCCTTAGGGCCCCGGCCCTAAGGGGGCACCACCGGCCGGAGCACCCCTGGGCTTTTCTCACTTCATCACCACCACCGCCCACACCGCCTCCATCTCCATCGTGCATCGGCTCCACGACCTGCTGATGTTTTTTCCGACGCTGGTGGCAGACACGCTTTCGTTAGTGCCTTGCCACCCTTGCTTCCACGCTTTGTGGAATGCTTCCTGCCTTAGCAGACTGTCATGTATGAGGGGAACAGACTCGAGTAGATCGTTCCGAAGGCGTTGCCTTACTCATCGATGTAAATGTTTTATTATTACCTTGTACCTGAGTAGAAATGCCCAGGCATGGCCCGGTTCGAACAGCATTCACACGAACACAAGGTAGACATCTTCCGCGGCGCACATAGCCCAAATTTTCATGAAAAAAACAAGTTGAGCTCAAAAGAAAGGGGCTTGCTCGCAAAATACGATGGTGAAAACGGCTTGCTCAAATATTCTATGGGCCATTCAGGAATGGTCCAGAAGTGGGAAACCCTTGAAAAAATATGCACAAAAGAAAGCGCAACAGAAAAAACATGGGTCCCATGACCCGGAATCGCCACTCGCGCAGGTTCAGATCGCCGACCGTTCGCGGACAGGTTCAGACCGTTCAGATCGCGGCGTTCGAAAATCGAGAGTCTTCAGTTTATCCCAGAAGATGCCAGGCGATTACACATTACTCGAGTGATGACACAAAAGACAACGTCGTGCGATCGGGTGAGAGACACGGCATCGATAGCTCGATATCTGATAGCACGTTGACATGCGACATTCACATTGCGATATGTCACCATACTTGTACAGTGCACAGTTCGAGTTGTCAGTCACGGTGTCACTTGTAAACGTTGGAGTTCGAAATTCCTCCTGTCAGAGTGAACTTGGAGTTCAAGTTTCCTCATCAGCCCTGTGACACAATCAGGTGAACATTCCAACAGAAACATATCATATTTCAACAGTAAGGTTATCACAACGTACAGTAGACTTTCCGCAGCTACCTGATTCATACAAACAAGCAATCTGCAAGGCCACATCAATGTGGAACCCTTTTCGAGGAGGCGCTTCAAAAGCATCCGATGCCTCCAAGCGGGAGCCAAGTGGTTCCTCGGGTCGGCCTTTGCAGCTCATCAAGTGTGACAGCCAAGGAAAGTTTGTGCTCGATGAGGAGGCCGTCCACATATTGAGATCGATTCACGGTCCTGTAGCCGTCGTTGCAGTGTCTGGTCGTGCTCGTCAAGGGAAAAGCTTTATTTTGAATCAGATAGCAGGCTGTGGAGGTGGCCACGGGTTTGAAGTGGGACCAACTCACCGTCCTTGCACCAAGGTGTATACGTTTCTGACCATATGACAAACCTGCGCAATTCCTCTACTGTACGCTGGTATCTTACGTGTTATCAACCGTACCCTATCACGAATCTCTCACCCGGGTTGCGCTGTTTGTGATTGCGGTGCGAACAGGGCTTATGGATGTGGAGTTCCCCTATCCCTTGCCATAACCAAGATGGCAGCGAATACAGCCTCATACTTCTTGATACAGAGGGAATTGACGCATATGACCAAACAGGACAGTACAGTACGCAGATATTCTCTCTCGCTGTTCTGCTTTCAAGCCTCTTCGTGTACAATCAGATGGGAGGCATAGATGAAGCAGCTCTCGATCGATTGTCTCTTGTAACAGAAATGACCAAGGTAGTTCTCCTTCATCCAGCCACTTCCTTGAGGCTCTTCCAATTTTTTGGTATTTTTTGTGTGGCTTACAGGCTCGCCTGAGTGATATTGCAGCATATTCGCGCTCGTTCAAACGAAGAGGCAACAGCTGGCGAGCTCGGCAAATGCTCGCCCTCCTTCTTGTGGCTTCTCCGGGACTTCTATCTGGATCTCAGGTACGTCTAAAAAACTTCGTCACCGACGAGTGTGTTGTGCCGGTTCGAAACAATATGCAAGGTGGCATAGCCGTTATTGCCGGAACATACAAGACACCGGGCAGGGTCTTCGTGTGTCCTCAAAACTGTACTGCGGAAACCTCTTTTTAAAACTAGTCACTGGGTTGAGGATTTAGTGCCCGAGGGGCTTATCTTGGGAGCTTCTTGCAGCGAAGACGGGGCCGAAATCACTGCTCAAGACTACTTGGAAACTGCTCTACGACCAGTTGCTGGCGCAGCACCTGGAGCGAAGGCTAAGAATTCCATACGCACTTCCATTCGAACTCTTTTCCCAGAGCGAGATTGCATAGCGCTGGTAGAGTTCCTCAGTCATCACCAGAAGAAACTTGTGGCTTAGACTGCTTTTGATATACTCTTGTTCCTTTATGCTCGTTTCTGATTGTATCCGGTCTCTTGAATGCTGGTGGGAGTCAACTCGCGCAGGTCCGTCCCATGACGGATGAAAAGAAGTTGCAAAAACTCGGTAGCGTCGATCCTAGCGAGCTGCGTCCAGAGTTTCGTGAGGGCTTATCACATCTTCTGTCGCAAATCTTCTCAAAAGCACAACCGAAGCAGATTGGAGGAGCCATCCTCTCAGGTTCTTTGCTGGCAGGTATTCAAATCTACCAACTGCAGAGTATGTTGGTGCTGTGTGCTCTCTTTCTTAGGGAACCCTGCCTACAAAACTGCTTCGATCCTATACTTTGACGCACTTAAACCTGCAGGACTTGCGGGGATGTATACCTCTGCCATCAACGAAGGCGCTGTTCCCACGATTGCAACTGCCTGGCAGGTTGGAACTGCCCTTCTTCTCACAAAACCCATGGTGCAAGCTGTGTTGCACTCCTCCCAACTTTCTCCCAGCTTCCATATGTGTGCACCATTGGAAGTAAGTCTGGGCTCGTACCCGTCCACTCAACTATTCTACAAATGTGAGCCAAGTTCCTTAAAAGGTGCTATCCCCTGTCTCATCTGATGATGTACAAGCTCGTGAGGATCCCTTAAAGCAATAGGTTAGACCCTCCTGGGCATAAGTCCTTTGAAGGCATGCACCATATCGCAACAGTCAGTCCAATCGTCGTGTCGTAAGGTTGATACTACCCAGTAATCTGCACTGGCTGTATGTTTGCTTTTAGGTAGTGTAAGTCTAGCATACATATATGTGTGTCTTCTCCACCGTGCGGTACCATGTTACGGCCCCGCCCTGCTCCTGTATGCTTTTTCCTTCATTTGGGTGTTGGTCGGGCTACCTTGGGTTGCCGTGCTTCATGCTACTCCATGGGTGTGCCCACACTATATGTATATTTCCATATATTATCGATAGATATATGCATATATGTATCTGATACCCACAATGTCTTCGAAGAAGTTTGCAGATACTTTCCGATGCCCTCAAGTTTTTTGGTGGCAGTGGCAAGGAATGACGTTCCCAAGCCGGGCATGTTGCTGGTGTGCAGAGCGTGTGTGAGGCAGAATGCAGGAGGGCCCTGGAGATGGGTGAAGCCGCATACTCCCGGACGTTTAAAGCATGTAAAGTCGAAGACGAGTCATCGCTGGAAGCTGCGCACCAGAGGGCTTTGGCTGCAGCAACCAAGGCCTTTGAAGAGTGCGCAGTCGGGGACAAAGAGGTGTGGCACCTTCAAGTTCCTGGAGCGAGACAGGCGCCCTCCGCTTTGCCTGTGCCTCGGACAGGTGCTCCACTCATTTCACTCCGCGTTTTGACTCCCCCCCCCTGGGCACACTCTGTAACAGGTGCACCGGGCCTACGAGGAGCGTCTCCAGCAGACAGTGACACGACACTTGGAGCGGAGTCGGGAGCGGGTCCGCGCCGAGGCCACGGCACGTGCCCTCGAGTTGCTTGCAAGTATGAGTGCGCGACTGCAGCAGGCGGCGCGGCTTGAAACCACCACCTTCGAAAGCTTAGCTCAGGCTGTGCAGCGCGAAGCGGCTCAGTTTAAGAGCTCCGCACAAGCGCACGGCAGATGGGAAAAGCTCTGCGACTTTCTGTGTTCCACGGCTGTTGAGCTATTCGTCGACCTCTCGAAGCGCGAGGCGAGCTCGGCTCAAGCGGAGAGGCACGCGCTTGAGACGAAAGTGGTTGCCTCGGAGCACAGTGTGCGCAACGTCGAAAGTGAGATGGCCAGGCTCAAGGAGAGCTCGACGGAGCGCGCGCGCGCTGCACAAGCGGAGATCGACCAACTGAAGTTGAAGGCGGCAGACCTCGGAAGAGTCCAAGTTCAACTGCAGAAGGTGCAGCAAGCTGCTGGGAATGCCGAGACGCAGACACACAGCTTGAGAAGCGAGCTAGCCTCTGCGGAACGCCGTGAGGCAGAAGCGAAGGACAAGGGGAAGGAGCTGCAACGTGCTCTGGAGGGCAAGAATGCTCAGCTCGCTGCTGCCGAAGAAAAGTTGTCGGCCTTCCAAATGAAGCATGCTGCAGCTGATCGCAGTGCGCAGTCGGATATTGGCACCCTGCAAGAACAGCTGGTGAACTTCTCATTCTTCTTCTGCACTTGCTTCTTTTTGCTGCTATAACAGTGCAGAGCAAAGTGTAACGAGCAGTGCGTCGAATCCTTTGCTGCAGGCTTTTTTTGTCAGGTGAAAGGTGTGGACGTGCGGTGTGTGTGTGCTACAGAGGAAAAGTGCAGCCATAGAGCAGAGCAAACAAAAGTCTCTCGAAGCAAAGGATCTTGAACTGAAACAGGTCAACACCGAAAAGGAACGGGCCATCGCAGCACGAAATGCCCTGCAGGTGAGTTTGTGGATGAAAGGGGCTACACTTTTAAGTGAAAATATAAGTGTCACACAAAAGTTGGATTAACAAGCTCTGTTGCACAGTTTCAGTGACTGCTTGATGCTCTATTCATGGCGTTGTTTTTTTCACAGTGGATACCTTTATGCAGCGTTTAACTCGATGCTCGCTGTGTCGTCTCTGGCAGGCGGAGCTTCTGCAGGCAAAGGAGAACGCGGCAGCTTTGTCCAAGCAAAAGGAGGTGAACATGGCAGCTTTGTCCCAGGAACTTGAAGAGGAGAAGCGAAGGGCGCTCCAGCAGTTGCAAGTTGCTGAAGCAAGTAATGAGTCGCTGCGAACTGAGGTGCAAGCCCTCCAGTCTCAACTGGAGGCTGTGAGCAGGCAATCCGCCGATCCGGTGGCCGTGGAGGACGACACACCGACAATACCTGAGGTTCAGAGAGTGACAGAGAAGTCCCGCCCGCGATCTCCGATGCAAGACACTGTCCAGCAAGAGGCAGGTCATGCATCAAAAAAGGGCAAGGCTGTGCACTCTGAAAATGAGGTTGAAAATACTCTTACAAAAAAACAGGTTGCTGAGAAAATGACGGTGGCAGAACTGAAGCGACTCCTCACAGAGCAGGGAATGGGAGAAGCCGTATGGGCCTTAAAAAATGCAAAGAAGAAAGATCTGGTTGCACTCTATGAGAAGCTCCCGAACGTAGCAGGGTCTTAATGTGGTACTATGACTGTAATTTTATTCTCCAGTTTGTCTGTGGTCGGTGTGACATCCCCTACCTGAATGTTTTTGAACTAAGGATGATATCACCCCCAAAATTGAATAATCAACAACGTGCTTGTCAACATTCCTAAAACAAAATTTGAACAATTAACCCCAAAGTCGGGATATCCCTTACTACAAGTTGCTGGAAACTCTGAGTGCTGTACTCACTCTTTTCGTTTTTGGTGCCTCCAAAGCTCAGAATCTTGAATGTGAAGTGATGCAAGAATCGCATACCGGAATTAAATTAACACCCTATCTATGTTTTGTTCCTATTGGCAAGTGAAAAAGTGCAGTGTAGTAGTGGGCAAAATCATTGAGAATTGTTAAATTGGTGGATCTTTAACATTAGTTGACATACAGTCATATTTATAACGGCATTTCGGCTTTCCTAACCTCTGAACATGTGCCATACTGCTCATCATTGAATTTCGGCTTTGCAATCGGCTGAATATGAGACGTAACTAACATCACCTCGAAATATGGCCATAACCATCACAGAATTTCGGCTTTAGGATTGGCTGAATATGCGCCACAATCATCATGGAATTTCGGCTTTTCCTAACGGTTGAAATATGGCCATATCGTTCATCACAGAAGTTCGGCGTTGCTATCGGCCGAATATGCGCCATACTCATCACGGATTTTCGTATTGCTAGCCAATATATGTGTTCTATGTACCATTTCTTATCCATATCGCACACGTCGTCCGTCTCCGGGGATATCTAATTGTAACCTCTTGATAGTTGTATGCCTTACGATGGCTGAACATCATTAACGATTTTAAATACCATTTCTTATTCCTATTACACACGTCGCCTAGACGCCTACGCTTGAAGTTATCTAATTAATTCTTGTTGATTTGTCGCACACTTGATGCTCGCGCAGAGTCACTTAATTTTCTGTGCCAGCGTGGGTACGACGGTTATGCGATGTCAGAGTGATGGTTCATATTTTTTAAAGCCTAAAAATGAGTACCCACCACTTCTCGTTGACCATCTGTACAGTGCAGTGCCTGTCTGCACTGTACAAAACTTCTGCTTGCGCTTTTGCTTTTGTTTCCATACGTTGCTTCTGAATTCATTCTTGCTTTTTCATATTTTCTCCTGCGTGCAAGTACTAGTGCCGTAGTGTTTTTTACGCGCAGATGTAGTTAGATCTGCGCGTATTGAACGTTTACATGGGGTGAACGGGAGATTTTTCCCGCTAGTCCTTTGGACTAGATTTGGTTGGTTCGAATCCAACTCACCCCCTCTAAACTTTCACTCTCCTTAACTTTCTTCTTATTTTTTCCCCCTTTTTTCCCTCGTTACTAACCTCTTTTTCGTTGGCGCTATTTTTCAGATTGACTCGTGAGTTGGACCGGCGAAAACGCGATTCAACCCACGAACGACTCCATCGCCTTCGACTTCTATTCTCCTTTGACCCCTTGTCTTTGAATTGTTTTCGTTTGCGTGCTTGTTTTTTTTCCCCAGATTTACTAACGATTGGTTCCTTGTCCTTTGATATAGGATGGCTGAAAATTTATGAGGAGCAAGGCACGTGCTCATCAACGACGCCAACACTCGCGTTGTAGATTGTAGATAGGCTTATTGTTTGTATTTTACGAAATAGTTTTCAAGTAGGATTTGAAATAGTAATGTAGTGAATATTTAGGGAGTAGATTAGAAAATATAGTACTTACGCGATATTGGTTTGTATTAACTGTATTGCATAATGTATTCATCTGTGCGTTAGAACCCATGCTTGTTTGCATTCGTGTGTCCTATCGTATTGAGCATGTAGTTACGTAGCGAGTAAAAAATAGTTTCGAATAGCAATTGCTATTGCCTTGTCGCATTTTCACATATCACATGCATACTTTTCAAAGCACGAAAGCATCAACTAGGAAGTATAGTGCATCCCAACTTGCGGTATGCATACTAAGTTTCAATATGTTGTGCATGCAACATATTGAAACTTAGTATGCAACGCATACATAGCATATCCAATATGTGTGTGTTAAAGCATATCATTAATATGTGTTTGTTATTCGTTGAAAGACCGAATATCTAGGTAGATATGGCCATGTTTACATCGTATTCGATATGCGGTAGATATATACATGGCCATGTTTGATCAGTACTTGAGAATAAACACATGATAGGTAAGGCCATACTTACCCTTGTTTATGTATAAACATGGCCATGTTTGATCATTACTTGAGAATAAACACATGATAGGTAAGGCCAAACTTACCCTTGTTTATGTATAAACATGGCCATACTTACCTTGTACTTGGATATAGATACATGATAGGTAGGGCCCTACTTACCCTTGTTTATGTATAAACATGGCCATACTTACCTTGTACTTGAGTACAGATACATGATAGGTAGGGCCCTACTTACCTTGTTTATGTATAAACATGGCCATACTTACCTTGTATCTACCCAATGTCTAAGTGATTCATGCATTCACGTGCGTACGTATGGTGCGTTAGACATTGGGTAGGTACAAGGTAGGTAAGGGGTAAGTAAGGCCAAAAACCACGACCAAACATGGCCCTACTTGGGTAGTGTTGCGCCGCGGGAAAACTGACTAAACATGGCCCTACCTACCTTGTGTCTGAAGCCATCCAGACACAAGGTAGATACAAGGCAAACATGGCCCTACCTACGATTCCTAAATTTGTAGGGCGGGCAGGCGCACGCGGCCCAGTAAGAAGACCTGGGACCACTGCAAGGACGGAACAGTCCACCCCCGGCCACCTCGAACGTCACGCGCGCCCAGAGGGACGTCCATGACACGAGAAGCCTGGCGCGCTCGGTCCTCAGCGTAAACATCGACGCAGACCCAAAGCCAGGCGAGGACCACGAGGAGGAGTGCCGCGGCACACTGTGACCAGCACGCCAAGGAAATGACCACCCCTCGGAGGGGCACCACCATCCAGCCTTCGGCACGAACGCGGTGTACGCCAGCATAGATGCCTGTAGCGCGTACGATAAGGAGCCCAACGTACCAGACACACGCGAGGGCCCACAGGATCCAAATGCTATAGCCCGCACGACGAGGATAACGTCGAGCAATCGACCACCACAACGGCAGCCGGTGTGAAAGCGAAGCCACGCAGCGCTCCCACCAGATCTGAAAAGGGCACCATGACAGATACCACGTCATTGTCTCAAATGCCGCCCAAACGGCAACCATAGGAATGGGACCTCGTCCCAGCCACCACCAAACCACTGCACTGCTTGCAAGCGAGATGAACGCCTGCAGCACACCTGGCCTCATGCGGACTGCCCGTGCCGGCAGCCCACGGCCACAGCGTCGGTCGTGTGTCAGGGCTGCCCGCCCGCTGTGCCCGGGGAGCCCTGTTGAAAATGCGGCTGCTGCCTCTGCGTCTCTCGTCGTTGATGTGTGTGGTGCTCGAACTCCTGCGTCACCTCTGTGCATACTGAATGCGTCGGAGAAGGCGGGCACTGCAAGGTGAGGCCGGCCGGAATCCGGGACGCTCTCGGCGCGGAAACGACATGGGATGAAGCCCCATGGCGCCCAGCGGAAGGAGCAGATGCGCGTGCAACATTGCTTGCGCCCTGTCGACGTTCAGCTGCACCGCCAGAAGGGTGGCGCTGCTGAGACGCCGGGGGGTCTCGGACCTCGTACACATTCCTCGCCCGCACCTCGTCCATGTGCTCAGGCCTCTCGGCCACTCGAGCCTGAAGGGCGGGCGGCTCATCCGGTGGGAGACGACGTGCCTCAAGGGATTCCAGCGCCGGCAGCACCCACGGCGCGGCCGTGACCTTGGTCCCCCACTCCAAGTGCGTGAACTTCCGGTCGTCCCGCATGAGGTAATCGTTCGTGAAATAAGCGCGCCAAGACAAACACCGCTGATCCTCCATGAAAATGTAATGGACCGGCTTGGCATTCGGGTGCGCCATGCAGCGAAGCACGTGCATTGACCCCAGCCCCACGTAGGAGCATAGCGACCTCTCGATGTTCCTCGCATGGCCTCCCTCGCGCTCCTGCCCCGAACCAAAGTTTGACAGATCGGCATAGGCCGACGTGATCGCCTCCAGCAGGTTGGAAGACGTCGTCTGTATGTCCCCCAAGAGGGAGGCGCCAGCCCTGGTTCCCACAATGAATGGTCTTGTTGTGCTTCCTGGCGACCTTGCCGGGGATACCTGGATGCGTCCGAAGCCGGAGACCTCGTTCACGGTTGCACACGCCAAGCTCATACACGACACGGCGGCCTCGAAAGCGATCCATGAACGTCACGCCAAACTTCACCATGAAGACGGTGAGGTTGCGGAGATCCCTCAAGGCCCTCACCTCCTCCACGGACAGAAACGTATGCACTGAGGTGTCGGATAAGCGTGTGGCTTGCTGTACGGCATCCCAATCTGATCCCGATGGAGACGGAGGTGTCCTCGCGGGGGACGGAGGCAGACGCTGCGCCCGTGGCGGACCCGGAGGTGCAGAGGATACGTCTCGCGGGGAACGTGGTCAAGACCCACGGGGGATTAGTATCGGGCCACCGTTTGGGCCCCGGCCGTCCACGATTTGGGCCGTCCACATGTGGACGGCCCAAATCGTGGACGGCCGGGGGCCCAAACATTCTTAACATTCTAACATTTCGCAAATCAGGGCTCCCATACTTAAGCCCATACTTAAGGAGTGTAACGCGTCGGCCCGCGACGACGCCTGCGTTTTCACATACTTAAGAAAATTTAAATTTTTTTTATACTTAAGGAATATACACTGACTCCCCCCTCCCCCCCTAACCAGGGACTCAGGGGGTATAACCCAGTCGCATGCGAGTGTCAAACGTGCGTCAGAGAGACGAACCTAACCACAGAGCTTGCCAATCGTATGCGATTGTCAAACGTGAGTCAGGCAGTAACCCTGTGATTTTTTGTTTCATATTTTTGGGGCATTCACACAGAGCTTGACAATCGTATACGATTGTCAAACGTGAGTCAGGCGGTAACCCTGTGATTTTTTGTTTCATATTTTTGGGGCATTCACACAGAGCTTGACAATCGTATACGATTGTCAAACGTGAGTCAGGCAGTAACCCTGTGATTTTTTGTTTCATATTTTTTGGGCATTCACGGATGATGCCATGCGCGACAGTCACAGTGATGTGTAGATCATTACACTCATCCCGTGTCTATATAGAGTATTCCTTTCATTATAAAAAATCATTTTTCATGGTACCTTAGCATACCATGCCTACGTTTTTCGGTCTATACGGGCTATATATAAATTATTAATGACCACGCGATACACAGTTCTGACACGATTGTCAGAACTGTTTCCCAAACGAATTTTGTAATTGTTTTGTTGTTTACAGTAAAAAAAATACACCGAACCCCACAACAATAATATGGGGGGTCCGAACCAGTTTTGAAATCTAACGTAGAGCAAAATGACAGATGTAAAAAATCTGAAGTCAAGCATTCCAAAAACTGATATCTGAAATCTTACGTAGAGCAAAATTAGCAAAAAATTCTAGAAAATTAGCAAAATTTTAAAAATGGAATCCCCCTCCCCACTCGAAGCGGAAACTCGGAATCCCAAGTCGGTATCCCCCCCTCCCCACTTACCCACTTTTTCGGGACCAGGAGTGAGGGCAAGATTTTTTTTAAAAAAACCCTCTATTATAATACAAGCTGCAGATACAAGCTGGTAGTCCTCCCCCCGGCCCCCGACTTCATTTCCAAACTCGAGTCCAAGTCGGTAGGGGGGAGGGGGGGCTCGTAGTGGAAGTGGGCGAGATTTTTTTTAAAAAAGCTCGTCTTATTGTTATAAGTAAAATAAAAATTATAATCCGTCACAATAGTCTGCTTCGTACTTGCTAGCTATTCTATTGCAAGGAAACTCCACGACAACTGCATCAATCGAATGTCGGAGTGAATGCGCATCAAAGCCGGGTAGAGGCTATAAATTGACTTCTGAACTGGTCTGACAAGTTTTGGCGTAACATCGATTTTCCTGCGAATCCTGCGATATCTCGTGCGAATAAACACTGAGGCAGCGACTACGCCAGGCTCGGACACAGTTTTGACAATCGTGCACGATTGTCAAAACTGACCACGACGTCAGGCTCGGACTAGCTTTTGACATTCGTATACGATTGTCAAAGCTTGCGACTACGAAAGGGGGCCGGACCTAGCGCCCAAGCTTCACAATCGTATACGATTGTCACGCGTGAGTCACCGGGGGGCCGGACCTAGCGCCCAAGCTTCACAATCGTATACGATTGTCACGCGTGAGTCAGGGGACCGGTCAAAGCTTGCGACTACGGCAGGCTCGGACTCAGCTTTGACAATCGTATACGATTGTCAAAGCTTGCGACTACGGCAGGCTCGGACTCAGCTTTGACAATCGTATACGATTGTCAAAGCTTGCGACTACGGCAGGCTCGGACTCAGCTTTGACAATCGTATACGATTGTCAAAGCTTGCGACTACGGCAGGCTCGGACTCAGCTTTGACAATCGTATACGATTGTCAAAGCTTGCGACTACAGCAGGCTCGGACTCAGCTGTGACAATCGTATACGAAAAATTCCCGCTCCGGCGCATGGTTGATTATCAATATATATATATATACATACATGTGATCTGTATTGATCGACATTCATCAATACATCTATACATGCATGCGCGATGCCACATTCATCCATACACGCATGTGCGATGTCGCATGCATCAATACGCGCATGGGTGAGGTTACGTGTATTGATAAATGTGCACGCAGTGTACCCATGCGCATGCGGCATGCGTGTATACTTGATGAACGCTTCGCGCGATGTCGCATTCATCAATACACGCATGCGCGATGTCGCATTCATTAATGCATGCATGCGCGATGTTGCATCCATAAATACACGCATGCGCGATGTCGCGTACATTGATGAATGCGCACACAGTGTATAGATGCGCATGCGTCATGCGTGTATACTTGATGAACGCTTCGCGCGATGTCGCATTCATCAATACACGCATGCGCGATATCGCATGCATCAATACATGAATGCGCGATGTCGCATTCATCAATATATGCATGCGTCATGTCGCGTTCATTGATGAATGCGCACGCAGTGTACTCATGCGCATGCGACATGCGTGTATACTTGATGAACGATGCGCGCGATGTCGCATTCATCAATACACGGATGCGCGATGTCGCATTCATCAATACATGCATGCGCGATGTCGCATTCATCAATATATGCATGGGCGATGTCGCATTCATCAATACATGCATGCGCGATGTCGCATTCATCAATCAATGGTATAGTGCATTGATGTGCGTTGAATTATAATTTTTGTAATCTAGATGCAAATGCGACTCCCGCTTCGCGTCGC
>LGRX02001380.1:0-23665 GCA_001247695.2 Cymbomonas tetramitiformis
GGAGTGGTGTTCCACTGTCACGTGGAATTCTTGGCCACTGTCACGCGGCTTTCTGTTGGGACCACTGTCACGCGGTCATCCTGAAATCTTCAGGAGTGGTGTTCCACTGTCACGTGGAATTCTTGGCCACTGTCACGCGGCTGTCTGTTCTGTTTAGGGGGGGAAAAGGCGGTGTGCGCATCTCGGGTGACACACGTGTTTCAGGCAACAAGCGCAATGCAGCAAATCGAGCATTTCAGGCGATGCGCACATTTTGCGCGAAGTGCGCCTTTCGGGCAAACATGCCTTTCAGGCGACACGCGCCATCCTGGGCGAAACGCGCCTTTCAGCTGGTGTGCGTCGTTCAGGCGAGTCGAGCGTTTCGGGCGATACGCGTGTTTCAGGTGACAGGCGCATTGCAGCGAATCAAGCATTTCAGGCGATGCGCACATTTCGCGCGAAGCGCTCCTTTCAGGCGAACATGCCTTTCAGGCGACACGCGCCATCCTGGTGCTGCGCGCCATTCTGGTGATGTGCGCCGTCTGGGCGAAACGCGCCTTTCAGCTGGTGTGCGTCGTTCAGGCGAGTCGAGCGTTTCGGGCGATACGCGTGTTTCAGGCGACAGGCGCATACCAGCGAATCAAGCATTTCAGGCGACGCGCACTTTTCGCGTGAAGCGCTCCTTTCGGGCAAACATGCCTTTCAGGCGACATGCGCCATCCTGGTGATGCGCGCCATTCTGGTGATGTGCGCCGTCTGGGCGAAACGCGCCTTTCAGCCGGTGTGCGTCGTTCAGGCGGTGCGCGCCATTCAGGCGAGTCGAGCGTTTCGGGCGATACACGTGTTTCAGGCGCCAGGCGCATTGCAGCGAATCGAGCATTTCAGGCGACGCGCCAATTTCGTGCGAAGTGCGCCTTTCGGGCGAACATGCCTTCCAGGCGACACGCGCCATCCTGGTGATGCGCGCCATTCCTGGTGATGTGCGCCGTCTGGGCGAAACGCGCCTTTCAGCCGGTGTGCGTCGTTCAGGCGGTGCGCGCCATTCAGGCGAGTCGAGCGTTTCGGGTGAGGCGCGAACTTTGCAGCGAAACGAGCATTTCAGGCGATACAAGCGTTTCATCGATATGCGCATTTCAGGCAAACGTGCATTTCAGGGCGAACGCGCTTTTCAGGGCGGAACCCGCATTTCAGGGCAAACAGGGCGGAACGCGCCTTTCATGGCGGAACGCGCCTTTCAGGGCAGAACGCGCCTTTGTCAGGCCTTTCATGTGAGGGCAAGAGTCCGGAGTCAGGAGTCAGGGAAATGGAGACAGGGGGTATAAGAGTGAGTAGGGAAGAGCGCGCTTGCGGAGTCGGCGAGTCACTGCTGCCGGTGGGCTGCGAGCTTGAGGGTGACGTGCGTGTGTTGTGGGTTGATACCCACCAGTGAAGTTGGCTTCGTGGACCTGCACACCAAACCATACAGAGCCTCCCCCGACCCGAAAAAGCAAGGAAAGGAGCACAGCCGCTTTGGCCCGGAGGCATGGCTGGAAGGGCCGAAAGCAGGTGTCGCAGTTGGCATGGCACTGAAAGGTCGCAGAACTGCGCAAAGCTGGCGTCTCAGGCGCCATGGCTGCGAAGCACTGTACCCGTGCTGAAGAGTCAAAACAGAAGCACCCTCAACAAAAGTTGCTGACCCAATCTGCTACAAAGTTTGAAAACCAATGTCAGGCATGCACAAGCTGGCCTGAAGTGCACTGAGCCTATGGCTGCCGTGTCACTCCGCGTGCGAGCCTGGTGCCATCACATAGGAGTTCACACACAAGTGACAACAAAGGGAGATCCGAGGAATATTTCAAAACCAACGAAGAGGTTCGGCACCCTGTTAGGTGATACCGTTCCAGCAGAACAAAACAACACTTTGCAATTGGGCATTCACTCCAGGCCCGAGCTGGCGCGTCGCCAACCATGAATTCCCACAACCTGTCATACAGGCTCGTCGGGGAATTCACCGCTGCCAACGCCCACAAGGGTCGAATTCACAAATACAAACACAATGAAAACTGAAGGAAAAAAACATCCGGCTGCAATGCTGTCGAAAGGTTGCAGTCGGGTGTTTGGACTCGAGCTGGCGCGCCGTAAGCCGTGAATTCCCACAACCTGTCACACAGGTCCGTTCGGGGAATTCAACGTTGCCACAGCCTGCGCGGGTCGAATTCACAAAGGTTAACATCATACAAACTGAGGGAAAAACATGGGTGCGGCTACAACCTCGTCAAACAGCAAAAGTCAGGTGTCACGGCTCGAGTTGGCGCGGCTACGGTTGTGCATTCCCAAACGCCGGTCATATATGCCGGTTTGAGCATATTCGGCACGCAAGCCCTGCGAGGTTCGAATTCGCATAGCAAATGGTACAAAATATGGCACAAAAAGGCCGGGCGCATCGCGCACACGCGTGAGTACCGCTGAGAGTGCCTGAGACGGTTCGCCGTCGCGGGTGTGAATTTATGACAAACGCAGCTTCGGGCTATCTCGCCGCTAGGCGCTCAAAGGGAAAAATGCCCCTCTGTGGGAATTCGCGATCGTGTTGTGAATTCGTGAACGTTTTCGGACAGCAGAGGATCTCCAGCGCTGCGGAACTGCGACATGCGTTTCTACTGCTATGCCACGTAAAACATGCCGGGCGGCAACGCGCTTCAGCCGTGCCGGCTCGTAGATTCGCAAAACGGGCACGGGACTAACTTGTACTCGCAGACTGTAGATTCAGGCTCAGGTAAAAGCATGCAACGCAGAAAGGCAAGCGAGCAACACGGGGGCAATTCACAGATAAAACAAGTGCAACGGCACGACTTCGCACATACGTCAGAGTGGCGTGCCGGCACTCTGGGGATCCGAACCAGACTCTTACAAACTGCTAGTGACGAAGCGCTCATGTGGATTCGAAGCATATGTATGTATATATCACATTTAATACTAGGCCACAAGAGGCAAATATCACTGTCCCGCAGAATGGTTTTGAAAGGTTCGGATCTAACTTTTCGAAAGCAGAGCTAGCTAAGTACTCAAGCGAGCATAGTGAAAGTCCGTGAATGCCATTGTCGTTTCGGATGCCCTGTGACCATTGGTTCCCAGTGACAGCGGCGTTTGGTGTCAACGCGCGCTTGCGTTTGCCCTGTCATGCATTGCCGAGACGTCATGTGTGGTCGTGTCGTGATGTCACTACGCGTGATGTCGTGCTCGACGCTCTGCGGTTCTCGCGGATCGGCACGGGCTGGTCGCGGCGACGTCGATGTAGCGCTTGGCGAGGCGTCGTGCATGATTTAAACTGGGAGGGCGATCTGAGCAGGAGGGTGAACGTGATATGCTCCGGGCGCTCGAGCGGACAATGAACTGGGGTAGGACCGTGACTGAGGGGGGAATGACAATTACTGAAAAAGGGGGTCATGGCTGGGGCGTTTGCTGTCGGCTGAGACGGGCGCGATGGGGGCAACTGCGGTGGGGTCTGACATGGGCTGCGGTAGCGTGACTGAATATGGGGGGTGTGACAGGCCTTTCAGGGGTGCCCGAGGGACCCCTTCTAAGCGTGTTCATAGTTGTGACAACTGTTCAGCCTTAAACCGCGCGACATCGAATTGCACTACTGAGTAACCTCATTGTACAAAGCCACACGGCACTGCAATACGCTGTGTGTTCCGCATATTAACCTTTCTTGACCGTACATAAATGTGCAATTCATAGCAGATTTCAATGGTGGTGTAGGCGGCGATGCACGCCCCGGTGCCGGCCTTGGATTTTTTTTTGCCTAAGGCCAAAGAACATCCGTTTGCCCTAAGGCTAGGGCAACCGGTTTCGAAACACGGCTTATCTTATACAGACGCAGAGACCTAAAATTATTTCCCTTGCGCAGGAGTCTGCTTGCACGAGTACAGATGAGATGATGGTGCCAGTGATCTCACTTAGAGTGGGGAAACTCGTTTATTTCTTCTTGAAGTACTTCAATGCCCGAATCACTCTGTATTCCTTGTGATTGAGCTTACATGGGAACTACACTTTGGTAGTAGAGAATAGAGAGAGGCAAACGTCAGGATGTTGGTTATGCACTTGACAAAATATGACCTACGCAGTAAACAAAGCAGGAAAAGCTTCAATTGAACAAGAAGTCAAAAGCCGGGTGTTATCAAGTTATAATCAAGAGTTAGACCATATTTATACTGCAAAGTGAAACCTATGATCCCAACGTGAACTCAAATCCTTGGCCTTCACGTTATCTATTGTGTCCGAGCTCTCCACCTCCAAGGTGATGGTCTTCCCAGTAAGGGTCTTCACGAAGATCTGCATACCACCGCGCAGGCGCAGCACCAGGTGCAGCGTGGACTCCTTCTGGATATTGTAGTCAGCGAGCGTGCGACCGTCCTCCAGTTGCTTCCCTGCGAAAATCAGGCGCTGCTGGTCAGGAGGGATGCCCTCCTTGTCCTGAATCTTGGCCTTCACGTTATCTATTGTGTCCGAGCTCTCCACCTCCAAGGTGATGGTCTTCCCAGTAAGGGTCTTCACGAAGATCTGCATACCACCGCGCAGGCGCAGCACCAGGTGCAGCGTGGACTCCTTCTGGATATTGTAGTCAGCGAGCGTGCGACCGTCCTCCAGTTGCTTCCCCGCGAAAATCAGGCGCTGCTGGTCGGGAGGGATGCCCTCCTTGTCCTGAATCTTGGCCTTCACGTTATCTATTGTGTCCGAGCTCTCCACCTCCAAGGTGATGGTCTTCCCAGTAAGGGTCTTCACGAAGATCTGCATACCACCGCGCAGGCGCAGCACCAGGTGCAGCGTGGACTCCTTCTGGATATTGTAGTCGGCGAGCGTGCGACCGTCCTCCAGTTGCTTCCCCGCGAAAATCAGGCGCTGCTGGTCGGGAGGGATGCCCTCCTTGTCCTGAATCTTGGCCTTCACGTTATCTATTGTGTCCGAGCTCTCCACCTCCAAGGTGATGGTCTTCCCAGTAAGGGTCTTCACAAAAATTTGCATACCACCGCGCAGGCGCAGCACCAGGTGCAGCGTGGACTCCTTCTGGATATTGTAGTCAGCGAGCGTGCGACCGTCCTCCAGTTGCTTCCCCGCGAAAATCAGGCGCTGCTGGTCGGGAGGGATGCCCTCCTTGTCCTGAATCTTGGCCTTCACGTTATCTATTGTGTCAGAGCTCTCCACCTCCAAGGTGATGGTCTTCCCAGTAAGGGTCTTCACAAAAATTTGCATCGTAGAGGCGTGCGTTGGCAAGATGCGAGAAAATTTTCAACTATTGCAGAAAGTATTCCACGTCTCGCTTTTTGTGTTTGTGTGAACGTCTACCGAGGAATTTTCTACGAGGTGTCTGACTTCAGACTGGTTACGTTTTTTGTTTGGAAACTTATGAGAAGTTCATGGTTTAAGGGTAGGGTGCACAGTTCTCGAGAATTAAAAAATATTGATCACAATTTCCATATTTAAAATAATTAAATTTCTATTGTGAACATGCCATCTTTATAAATGAATAGCGTCGAAAATCGCAACATGATCCCCTATTTTTATTGGCTAGGATCCAAGAATGGTGTGTTTGCCCGATATAAAAAAAACCTTCGGTAAAGTTAACGTGTAGATTTATTTATAGAAATTATTTATCAGTTGTATATACTATATCTGCATTACTTGATTTAATAAAAATTCTAGACAAAAATCTACACGTTAACTTCGCCCGAGGTTTTTTTTTATACAAAGATGACTCACCATTCATGGATCCTGGCCAATAAAAATAGGGAGTTATGTTGCAAATTTTGGCGCTATAAATTTGCAAAGTCAAATCAAAATTAATTGTAAATGGTCATTATTAGATATGGAAAATGTGATGTATCTATTTATCTTTTGGTCGAAAACGAAACCCAAGTGCACCCTACCCTTAAACCACGAAATGAAAACCGTGGTTTAAACCAAGGTGTCATCACTGCGTTTCGCGGACACGATGGAAAGAATTTTCGATCGGACGCTTCGTTTCGGATTTTTGATCGTGAGACCCGAAATTTCGTGGTTGAGACCTCGGTTGAGTTTCGCTATGAAAATCTCGACCACGGTCGAGTTTTGTGGTTGAGTTCGATTTTTCATAGCGAAACTTGGTTCGCGAAGGAATATTTTGTATAGGCGGGTGTACCCTTACTCTGGAACCCGAGTCTCCGGACCGAAATAGCGCGAATATTACTTAGGGTTTGTAACGCAGATTGAGCTTATGGGCGTCCGCAGTTTCATTTGCTCGGTTCCGAGCGCCATAGCTCATGCAACGAACTAGCGAAGATGACGTTCACGTGAATTAAGTATCGCAATCTTCGAGAAGCCTACGCGCTTAAGCTGACGTCCTTGAGGTTGCAGTGAGAACTCGCCGCAGAAAACAAAAGTTACTGATATTATGAACAAAATATTCAACTCTCAGACCATAAACATATCGGCATCATGAGCCAGTCGAGAGCGAAATACGTTGTTGAGCTGCCGACTGCCGAGGTCCGTAAGAAAAAGGTAGACATTTATCGTCTAAATTCTGGCTTTTGACGAGAAAGACCAGCAGAGTTTAGACGAGCTCCACAATCATCAAGTAACGCAACCCTCGAATCGAATCGCGGGTAGCCGCGCGAAGCGCGGCTCGTCTAAACTCTGGGGACGAGAGTAGGTGTACCCTTATTAGAGAGGTTCCGCAAGCCGAATTCGGTCAAAAAACGGGTGACGTGGACAATTTCACGAGACACGTCGGACGTTGGCGTAATTTTGCTCCGAATTATGGAAAGATTCTTACGCGTGAAATGAAAATTAACACTGAGGGCTCCGTTTTTTCTTAACACTGTAAATCGTCCGAATTCGGGAAATCGCTCCCGAATTCGGATGAAAATTGTTTATATAAATTGAAAATCACGCGTGCGCTTCATGCATGTGACGGATTTTGGCTCCCAAAAGATGCTCTTTTGTTTGTATGTGGTGTGCACATGCTACTGCAGTGCAGTCAAAAGACTGCGGAGAATTGACCGTCGCTGCCATTTACAACATTCGATATCGCGAAAGCATTCGAAATCTTTGCGACTGCGGACTGTTTCACACGAAAAATGGATTTCGCGTTTTTTGCGAGACTGAAAGATTCCCTGGCGTCATTTTGGAATTACGCCAGGACCCAAGAAGTGACTCGACACAAAATCCAACGTGGCACAGGGATTTGGTCCCGAATTATGAAAAGATGCCTTTTTGCGGAACCTCTCTATTACCACTGTTTTGAGGATGCGGTGTCGGGGAGCGACACGCGCGATTCGGTATCATGGGCCATGGAAATTTTGAGTATTTTGGATGTCAAAAAGCTCCCATTTTGCTCATATAGATATACCATATCTGCGGCGTTTTGGGGGCTCTACACATCACATGAGCACTCACTGCGATAGGGTACGTGTACCCTTATTACAAAATAGAAATCCATGAAAGATGACCCCATAGTCGGTTGGAAAGATCATATATAAGGATGTTTTGGACCCATTGGGACCCCATGGGACTAATTTGACCGATATTGCGTCATGGGCACCCCTTGCTTGCCCGCCCATACACGCGGGGCGCGGGCGGTGCTATCTGCCGTGCACGCGCCGGCGGCACGCACCCAAGGTGTGCCGCGCGGGCGGCCACGGTGCGATACCATAGGCAAAATTTACCATTTATATGTAGTTTGACGTGTACAAAGCCCTACAACCACCTACCATGTCGCCACATGCGGGCCCCCCAGACGGGCGCAAGCCGCCCCACCAAAACGGGCGAAAATCGGAAAAAGCCAGATTTCGGCTCTTAAGGGTTCGCTTGGAAGCGATATGATATATGATATATAGCGAGGCTATTATGGAACGTTAATAGCTCACGCAGAGTCTGTGTGGATATGAGTGCAGTGCTTCTTCAGAAGTGACTGCTGTAGCTCAACGCTACCTCATTTACGCAATGCCCCGCATCTCATAGATGCCACCACAATTGGGTTGTGAACCCAAGGCATTGGTTGAACAATCAGTATCGGCTGAACGAATAAGCCACATGATACTCGCATGCTTGTTCAGAACATGCTAGAAGCGAAGATGAGTTTTCTCCGAACACTTTCGGTTCTTCAAGACTTCATCTTGCTTTGTCATCTCGATGCCACAACCTGGCCTCTCGATGACAGGTGTCACTCAAGGTGAGTGAATGACAAATGGTATGACTGTACATGTCATAGTCGACCGTACTGACGACTGTCATAAATGTATGACGCGACTCGACCTGTACAGTCATGATCGACCATACTGTCGACTGTCATAATAATATATGACACGACCGACTGTCATAATAATATATGACATGACATGACATGACATGGTATGACATGTATGACAGGTATGACACGTATGACATGTATGACACATATGTCATCGGTCATAACCCTGACAGATCTCCCCTCTTAAGAGAGTTGTGACCTCACAACGGGCATACCTTTGTATATGTCTTTGATGTCTTTGTTGTTGTCGCTTCTTGCTGGTACCAGTCTTCTTACACCGATTTGAGGCGTCCCTCATGGTGTTTTTAGGTTATTGGGGGGAACTGAGTCCACTTTAGTCCCTCACCTTAGGCATTTAGCCATACAGTCCTTAGGATGTAGCCCACCTTTCCGGAAATCGTATCGTTGAGTGACGTTCCAAGGTTCAATGAAGAGCGTTTTCGCGATACAATCCTACGCTGGATTACTGATTGATCCACACGTTATCATGTATGTGCTAGACGATTCAAAGCATCCGAAGTCTACGTTACGGATTATTTGCGCTAGCCGTCGTCGCCTTTGCGCGATCGATGATCCCACGATTATAACGAATTATATTCGAACGATTCTCGGCCTGATATAGTGCACCCAACTCTTCCTCCCCTCCTTAAGCTACTTTGGAGGATCCTAGGCGGTGATGGGGAGCCCGATTTCGATAATAAACGAACAAAGGGGCTTGTTTTAATGCAAACGGAGCGGCCCTGCTTAACGGAATTGGACTTATAATCCTTAACCGGTCTGCTCAACTCCTCAATATTTTTGTCCAGTACGCACGCTTTGACGAACATCTATCGCGATGAGTGAGAATGAATTCGCCACGTACTAATGCGAAATTTATTTAGTCATGTTTGTCAAGCACAACTTAGGATCACAACTCCTTCTACCTCAGTCATTATCTCCGGTAGCTTCGGATGACTGACCAAGAATCCGATGACAAACCACGGTTTTGGCAAAGGTAGCATTTAGCAGTTTTTTATTTATCCACAGATATGATATCTCGCATGTGTGCGTATCTGTGCAAGGGTATGATTTTGAACAAGGCTCACTACACCTTTAGCAAGGAAGGATCAATTCCCGCTTCAATGCAACATAATGACAAGGTTGTATAGATGATCGACATGTATTAGTATATATTACAAGAAGTAAGGGCATAAGGCTTAATATAATGTTTAGCCTTCATAGGCAGCTATAATGTCTGCTGCATTGGTCAGCTCTGTGGCTTTGACCCAGGTGTCATGCTCAGGACCGTAGCCTGCATATCGTACTAAATAGTATTTGACACCTCTAGTGAACTTATCCGAGAGTATATGTGATATCTCAAATAGTGGTTGCCCTTCTTCGGTGATCATCTGTGGCAGAGGCAAAGGTGCTTGAATCGAGTCGTTGTACAGCTCTAATCTGGAAACAGGCTGTACCGGATGAATACGGATATCAAGATTTCCGAAATCTAACTCGTATGCACGTCCATGGCTAAGCACTTTGGAAATAGTGAACGGCCCAATATATGGCTGCTTAAAGTGTCTGCCTGCCTCTGTCAAACCAGTCCATTGAATAAACTCGGTCCGTAAAAGAACTTTCTGCCCAACTGCAAACTGCTTAGGCATGTGAGTCTTATTGAATCTGGCTTGGCTAATTTCTGCTGCTCGGAAAATGTTGTCTACCGCGTTGGCATGAACAGCCGAGTACTGGTCAAAATGATCTCGAATAGCTCTTTGTATTGGAACAGGAGCTTCTGGCGGAATAGTGATAACCAGATCATGAGGCGAAAGTGGTTGCGCCATCGAGTCGAGATAAAATGGTGAATAACCAGTTGATGCAGAAACGGTATTGTTAATTGCAAACTCCACCAGAGGCAACTTGTCCTCCCACGAATTGGCTGAAGTATCATTGCAACAACACCTGAAAATGAAAATGCTACTAATCAGTTTGTAAACCAGAGGATGGTGAAATCAAATCATGAATCAACAATCTGAAATTTACCTGAGGATGTCCTCAATGAAGGCATGGCTTCTCTCATTGGCAGCATTCGACTGTGGATGGTGTGACGATGTCATGGACAATCTCGTACCAGTAGATTTCCACAGTGTTTGCCAGAATGTAGAGGTGAATCTGGTGTCTCGATCTGAGATGATGTTCCTCGGAAGACCATGGAGCTTGAAGATATGCTGCATATATATAGAAGCAGTATGCTGAGCTGTCCAGGTCATGCTGAAGGGAATGAGATGACAACGATGGGAGAATTGGCACATTACCACAAATATACTGTCGTGCCCATTAGTGGTGATAGGCAGATCAGTGATCCAATCAAGAGATACATCAAGCCATTTTGTCTTAGGCACAGAATATCGTATGTGTGCCTGACCATAAGGCTTGTGTCGCCTCGTTTTCTGGCGCTGACAAACGGGGCACTCCCGAATGTACTTGATGGCTGCCGTTGTCATTCCTGGCCAATAATACCGGCTACGCAGAAGATGAAGCATGCGATTTTTGCCTACATGACCAGAAATAATGGCTGAGTGGCACTCATGAAGAAGAATGTGGCGAAGTTGTGTGATCTCACCGTCATCTGTGGGGACTTTAGCTGTTGGTGGAATGTACAGCTGTCTGCCATATATGGTCTTACGATAGATCAACCCCTGAATGAGCTCGAAGCTGTAGCTGCTGACTGACTGTGATGAAGTCGATGATGTCAGCTTAGCCAAAATAGTCTGTGCAAATGTGTCACGATCATATTCGGATATAATGATGTCGTGTAGCTGATGAGCTGATGAAGAAGATATAAGAGCAATGAATGTAGGATCTGCGGATGGAATGACTTCATTGATGTCCATGTGTTGAAGACAATCAGTAAGTTCAAAAAGTGTAGAGATACGCGTGAGTGCGTCTGCAACCTTATTCTTCTCGCCAGCAATGTGCTCTATACGGAAGTTGTACTCAGAGAGCTCATCCAACCACCGTGCCTGTTTGGGGCTCAGTGTGGATTTGGTCTGGAAATAAACCAGTGGCTGATGATCTGAGCGTACAATAGTCTCAGGAGCTCCCAACAAGATGTGGCGAAAGAATCGGAAGCCTTCCACAATGGCAAATAGCTCGATCTCGGAATAGGCCAACGTCTCTGTGTATCGGATAGAGTGACGCTGTGATAGCCACATGGCTTCATACCTTTTCCTTGATCCTGGAGTAATACTTGGCCAACGTGTGTGCCTGATCCATCGACCTCCAAAATAGATGGCAGTTTCTGATCTGGAAGTTGTAATACTGGAGCGTTACAGATGGCACTTTTGAGGTTATCAAATGCCTGCTGCTGCTCAGTTTCCCAGACAAACTCTGCATTATCTTTAAGGAGACGATTGAGAGGTTCGGCAACTTTGGAGAACTTTGGTATGAATCTCCTAAATTGACCAACCATGCCCAAGAATGACCGAAGGGATGACTTGCCATCTTTAGCCATACGGCGTAGAGGCTGCTTTCCAACGGTAGGACCATAAGACACTGGAGGCTGAATTGCCATGACTGCTCTGATCCTGTCTTCGATGATGGATAGGCCTGCTTCAGATATGTGATGTCCGATAAAATCTATAGATTTGACGAACAACTCCACCTTGGAAGGCCTGATGAAAAACTGGTGATCTCTGCAACGCTGGAGGAACTGTCGAACATGCTTCACATGACTGTCAAAATCTGGACTGTATACGATAGTGTCGTCCATGAATATGACAAGGAACTGGTCGATGAAGTCGAAAAATGCCCGATTTCCTACACGAAGTGCTGTTGCAGGAGCATTGGTCAATCCGAAAGGCATAACTGTCCATTCATAAGAACCGTATCTGGTGCGAATCTTATGTGCCAAAATGATATGAAACCACAAGTATGATGTCAATCTATATGTGCTAGGACAACACACGGTGTCATGCGCGGATGACTCAGCAATGTCATACATGCCAGAAGTGTCATACGCGTCTTACAGCATTAGCGCCCGAGACCCCTGTTGAGGAAGAGACCCCCCTTATATGGGAGTACACAGTACCACGGTACTGTGTAATAATGTGACATGTAGAATACTGGCACATCATACTGCATGATAATGTAGTACAAGCATATGATAGGTTGATGAGACTTGGCCATGCTGACTAGGATTACCTCAGAGAGCTGAGTGAATAAGTAATGGCCAAGGCCAAAGAAACAGTTGAGATTTCTAGAGTAAAACGGCCGCATGGCAAAAGTCAATATAATACCTAATTCTTACTGCAAATATATGCACTGAGTCTGGACATAGTTCCTAAGAATCGACATAGCTTGATTAGTCTTATATAGTGCATAATATAGAACCTTGCACTATATATGATCCACAAGTAGTTTCACAGTCACTGTCAAGTAGAGGTTTAGTACTGCCTCCTACAAAATGGTATCAGTGTGCTACGCGCCACCACCACCACCGCTTCCACAAAATTTTTCTGCTTTGAGATTGTAACTCTTCCGACGAATTTGCGTGTGCTTCAGTTTTTCGAATGGAGTTTGAGCTCTCAAGTTACTAGCGCGTTACATAACTTTGGGTCAGCACTGGCCAGGAGAGTCGTTTGCGACTTCCTTCAGCGAGGTGACTTGTGGCACTGTCGAAATTCTTCTTCGAGTTACTTGTAAAACGTAATCTCTCTTCGCGGATTGCTTCATGATGGTTTCTTCGTGCAGCTGCGCGCGCTTTGCAGTCTTATCTGCTGTGAGTGCCTAGTGCGCACGCAGTTCTTCGCTCAGATGTTCGTTGTGGCGTTTGTTCCTCAGCAACAAATGTTCTTAGAATTGTTGAATGCAGCTTATACTCTCTTCGCGCCGTGATCTGTGATGGGCAATTTCGGCTCGCCTAGTGTGAGGCCTCCTACTGTGGCACAGTGTGCCACAAATAAAGTAGCCTAGGGCTATCTTTCGTCTAGCGTTCGCTCTGCGCCTGGGGCTCGCAAATTATCTTTACAAATTATGGCAATTTTTGCGGGTGCTGCTTATATTCGAGTTTGGGAATGGTCAAAATTGTACTTCTGGCCGCTGGCCTTATGTTCGCGCTCTGACGCGCTGGTCAACGACTCGTCGTTTTTCTTGCTCGCTGGCAGCTTTGAGCCGTTAATTCTTCTCGGGAATTGTGCCAATTGGTCAGCGTTTTCCGCGGGATCTTCGTCTACGCTACCCTCTGCGATTGGGATGTGTGCGCGATGTTCTTCTTGGGCTCGGAATTGGCGTGATGCGACTTCAGATTAGCGCTATTCCGCTGGCGTGCGTGTTCTTCGTCGAGTGTCTTTGCGACTGAGTGGGATTACGCAATTTTATGCTTGGGAATCCGAAAATGTTCTCTGAATTGGCAGATGCGGCTTGCGTTCCTTGCCCTTAGGCTCTGCAGCGCTCTAGCGTTCTTGGCAGGGGGCTAACCCTGAGTGGTATCGCGCTGCGACGTTGCTTTGACTTCCGTGAGCCGATCGTTAACCAATTTGGCTCAATTTGTTTTCATCTTACCTCTTCGAGTTTGCTGGAAAGCTTTGATTGAGATTTGGCAGCGGCAGTTGCTTATTTGCTGTTGGGATCCTGCGTCTTCGCACTTAACACTATACGCCTGTACGGCGGAAGCGCTGGCAGATTTTTCGGAATCAGATTGCTGCGTTTCTCCACCATCTTAAGCGACTTTTTCAATGTCCTCTTCACGGCAAGCTTCTTCGCTGTATGTTCCGCCTCAGCGGCGCTCGGGGGTGGCGGAGGCTGCTTCTGGGCCCTCCGGGCTCTCTAGCTCGGCCCGGGTGTTTCAGCTCCGGGATGGGCTTGGGGCTTTGGGGCCCACCCCGTACTTTGTCCCGGAATGGGGGGCGCCAGCCGGGGCGCGGCGAAGCAGCACGGGGGGGGTAGCAGTACAACGCTCTCTGGAGGGCGAATACGCGCTTTTGGCGAGCGCGCCTCTACCTCAAGAGGAACGTCGCACCCAAGCATCGCTGCCTGCCACGCCCACGAATTTCCCCGACGGCTCGCGTGACTCTCCTGGGCTGGTATCTTCCATTGTACGTACGTTTGAGTGCTACTCTACACCCCAGCAGCGTGCAGGGGGTGCAGGTGCCTCAGGTCTACAACGTAGCCAACCAGCTCTCGAGGAGCTCAACACGGTCGCTATAGCCACCGCTCATAATTTGAGATCATCTCCTCATAGCGAAGCTGTAGTTGACCATTTGCCTTTGGCACCAGAGCATCTCGTTGGAAACCAGACCCATGAGAGCAACATATTTACGCCTAGGCGTGAAAGTGCTCCTCCAAGTGGCGAGCGCGGGTTGTCAAGCGTGAACGAGTGGAGCGTCAGGCTGGCACGCCAAGCTGTAGCAGTGGATATTTTAGCGGTATGTGCATTGCGTAATTGGTGGAGTACTTGGACAGCACGAGTGCTCAGCGGGCGTGTTTCATCTGCACTTACGACATGGCACCTACGTGCCCGTCTCGCGCGCATGCGTGTTTCCCTTACAGCATGGCACGAGCGAGTTCACCGCAAGAACCAGGTCCAACGCAAAAAGCAAGATTTTGCTGGACACGCAAGTTCACGATTGGCGTCCCGGCTCTTGAGTGCATGGCGAGAAGAACAACGTCGTGTAAAAGAGATCACTCTCGAAATCACGGCGTGCAACATCGCCCGGTCCGAGTTCTACGTGAGGAAGTGTATGAAAGCGTGGAAGGCTACCGTGGACTTCGCTTCCAAGTGCACCACCTTTGCGGTCCAGCGTGAACAACATGTGAAGCGCGAAGTCCTCCACGAGTGGTCAGCTCTGACGGACACGCCTGACGTGACCCCGAAGCAATGGGCGACCTTGCGCAGACATCTTCGCCGCCTGTGTGGCCAAGAAGACTCCATCGCTGCAATCACATGGGAGGTGCAGCTGAGAACGAAGAGTGGAGAGCAACGCGTGATCCCATCTCGTGGACTCCTTCTGTCGCATGTTACCTCAGCAAGCCACCATTATCATCACCTCCACTCTGCACGACCACTCGTCACGACCATCCCAGCCAACCGGCCCGCAAGGCTGGTGCGGTTGGGAGTGAGCGTCGAGGAGGTGATAAAGACTCTAAGGCGTACAACCACCTTGGGAGCAAGTGTTCAACAGCATGGCGCACAATCTGTACCTAGCCGCAACCCCTATGGCGTCTTGTCGTCTGAAGATGACTCCACGATCGATGAGGAAGACGTTCATTCCGCTGACTCCGCCCCACAACCACCTCGATCAAAAGCTTCATCCGCCCCACGACCCACACAACGAGAACGTGCTGTACGTGTCCAGGCTTTGACGGAGTTAGCCCACGAGAAGGAGGTGGCGAAGCAGGAGCGGAAGCGGCAGAAGTTGGCCAAGCGCAAGCTCGCCAAGGCTCGACGTCGCAGTGACGAAGGTAAACTGATGTACGACTCCACCTCTACGTCCAGTGAGGAGAAGTCCACACTTTCATCGTGTCAAACATCTTCTTCTGAAGCGCTCTCCTCTGACGCCTCGCACACCTCTTCATCAAGGAGCTCTCGGCGAAAGGGTGGACGCCAACGGCGGCGCCAAGCTCAAGTCACGCGACACGAGCGGCAACTACGAGAGCTGCAAGAGGAGTCCGAACGAGTCGCGTTAGATGCGGCCACTGCGCACCAAGCGCAGCTCACAGCGTTGCGCATGGACATGCACAATGCCGTGGAGGAAGCAACCCGGATGCATCAGGAGCTCCGCACCACGGTGTGCCAAGAAGCGCGACGGGCCGCTCTCGAATCTGCTGAGGAGCAGATAGCGCGCATGCAGCATGCCGCGGACGTTGTCTCGCATCAGCATGAGCAAGCTGTAGCATCGCAGGCGGAGGAAGCTGCACGTCATCACCAACAACTTCGAGAAATGCAGCGCGCCGCGGAAGAGCAACGCCGGCAACTTGACCAAGCAGCTCGAGAGCAACGACTGCTGGAGCAACAAGTGGCGGAGAGCAAGATAGTGGTGCAAGCCGCCCTTGAAGCCGCTGACGGACGAGCGCACTCACGGCCAGAACAACCACCTAATACCCCCGCGAGCTATGCGACCGTCACAAGTGACGCTCAAGAAGCTGAACACGAAGCTCTGATGGTGCCCCCGTCAGCCACGACTGTGGACGTACGGGGCCACAAAGGCGTGACGTTCGAGGAGGACGCCTCCAAGCGTGCATCTTCCCCCACGAGTGTGCATGACCGCCTAGCCAAAATGGATTGGAGGTACATTAGTGTGCCAGCCGTTACCGCTATCCGTGCACACGTGGAGGAGCACTTACCTGGCCACGTGGGCAAGATGGAAGCGGAACGCATGTTCTGTGACGTAGCGAGAAGGTACCGAGACCATGACCTAGCGTCTGGGTGTGGACCGCCGGTCTCCGAAGCCCCGGCCTCTCAACTTCCTTCACCACCTCTGGCGGGAACGGCGATCGTTTGTTGCGTGTACGACGAAGTCGCGTCCAGCACGTCCAACGTTCCGTGCTCGAGATGCGCTCGTAGCCCGCAACCCCCTGTAGCCATATGGAATTGCGGGCTTACAGCTCTTTCAGACTTGTCGGAAACCACTCAATTCCTGCCGTTGTGTATATATTGCACGCGCGGGGTTTGGCCGGGAGCCTTTGACCGCTTCCCTTCAGTGACCCCGAGGCCATCCTCAGCAATTGGTGGGACCAGTGGGGGCGGCGGAGGCGACGACGATGGAGGCGATGGTGATGACGATGGTGACGACCCGGGAGGACCCGGTGGCCATCAAGGGGGGGGAATGAGCCGCCTGGCGACCCCACTTCTGACGCGCCTAGCGACCCCTCGCGGAATCTTGGAGATGGACGTCGCGGCCATGGCGGGGGCGGAGGCGGTGACGATCCGCCCGACGATGAGACGTCCTACAGCTTCGGTTCGAGTAGGAGGTCCTCGTACAATGATGGCAGGCAGCAAAGGGAGGAGTACACGAGGCACTCATATGCCCTCAAGGCCGCGAAGGACATCATGTCCTTGTACTCAGCACCGCTGGAAGGGTCCACGAACCCCTTCGGCCCGCTGTTGCGGTTCGTGGACGAGTTCGACAGGTGCTTAGCCCTTCCAGTGGTGCTCCTCGCGATGAACACCCCGTGCAACGTGCCCAACGGAGCGTTCGAGCTCGGAGAGCCGATTCTCTCGGTGCATATCTTGTTGAAGGAGATCACCCAGCATTGCTTCCCTACGCCTAGCTCCGAAGGAACGGAGTTGCGAGGGGTTCTCCTGGATGCCGAGGCGGACAAGTCGTTGAACCTTGAGAAGGTCATTGTGCCGCTGGCGAAGCTGATCGTGCCGCTGAAGAGTGAAATGGCCACCTTGGGCTCGTTCCTACGCCGAGTACGCCAAACTCAAGGACGCATGGCGACACCGCGCAAAGTGCGCGAGTTTTGGGATGGACTGCATCTGGCCCATCGCGTAGTGACCATGCTGGCGACACACGAGCTCACCACACCGGTTCCGGAATCCGACCTCCTGGACGTCTTCCTCTCGGGCTTATCCGCGGAGGTACGGAAGGAGGCGTTCGAGATTGCAGAGCGGAAGGGGACCCCCTTGATCCTCCTCGACCGCGCCCTTCCAGCCAGTCGACGCCTAGCGCTGGAATACGCCATTGAGGCGGAGTTGCATTTGAACAACGCGACGAGTAGGAGAGCGCCAGTGCAGCTACTGGCAGCGGTGGAGGTCTCGGAGGAGCTACTAGCTCTACGTAGCCGAAGATCGTCCCGCGGGTGCAACTCCTACTGGGCAACGTCTGGGCTCCCCGGAGTACACTGGTTGCAGGTTGTGCCAAAGCAAAGAGCACTATGCTCGAGAGTGCCCACAGGCTGCTCTTCGTAAGAAGGAGTGGGCCAAAGCACTTCTGGCTGAAACTTTGGACATGGTCATGCACGAAGTGGAAACGGATGAATACTGCGACGTGCTCAACGCGGTGTTGCCAAAGGAACTAATGGATTTTGCCGCGGAGGACTCCCTCGAGCTCGGAGTACCCTCCAAGTCCCAATGAGCTCGGGCCCACATCCCCGCGATGAGCCCCCCCTCCTACCTCTCGGAGCAGCAGTTGCGGGAGAAGTGGAGAAGAGCCCGTCGACGTCAAAGGCGGAGTGCTCCTTGCACAGGATACCTAGACTCCGATGAGCTCAACATGCTACCCTCGCGGGCGATGACTAGCCCTCCTCCCGCGCCGGAGCGTCAAGTGGTCGAAGCTCGCCTTCGCAAGGAAGCCAAGTCTCCAGTGTGTACGAGCGAGGACCTCACAGACGACTCCCAGCACGTTGAGAAACGGCACCGACGTACCCTGAAGGTGACCGAGAGCTACCGCGTGCACTTGGAGCCAACGGGCCAACCATTGCAAGGTTGGCAATTTCGAGCTGTCCGAGGGCAAGGGACGAGCGCTTTACGCTCCAAAGTGGGCACACGGGGCTTGAGGTCCTCCATCAAGGCTCTGGAAACGGACCTTGCACCGCCCCGTACACCTCCACGGAGCACGAGCCCACCGCTTTGGAGAGCCGGGCATCGACGCAGCAGCCGAGGACCCACGCGGTCACCAACGCACAGCGCGGTTACCGCCAACAAGCGAGAAGCTCGAGCTCGATCAACCTTACCCGCAGCCCTTAACAAACTTAAAAGGCTGCAAGAATACCGACGACGACGTCAAGACATCCAGCTTGGGCGGCGACCTCGTACGCCCTCACCTAACGGCAGCACGACTGCCGAGGCAACCTCAACCACATGGAGTGACCGCCCCCGACCATGGCTGTCACCGACCCATGCAGCTCGAGCTGAAGGAGCACCAAGGAGGAGGTGGCTCAGTGGGCGGGAGAAGGTTCGCCAACGAGAGAAGCTTAAGCGGGATTATGCCAGTGGCCTCCCATATTTGGAGCGGGACTCTCCTATAGACGAAGAGCTACTGCACATCTTAGCCAAGGAACAAGCGCAAGAGGAAGTAGAAGATGGACTCCTCCAGTACGCAAGTGACTTGGCGACGAATGATATGGCGCGAGCAGCGAAGGACAAGGTCATCCAAGTGGCCTTGTACCCACCTGATCACCCACCCAGGGACCTGGTGCAGACAGCCACCGCTCAAGGGCTCTTGGCCGATGCAGGCACCTACGAGTTACCATGGGACTCTGACATGGACGACCCTCCTGACCTAGGCGACCCTCATGCCAAGGACGACCCCTTCATATGCCAGCTCAACAGCATCATCGACAGTGGGGACATGAGCCCTGGCTGGAGTGATCTCTTGGCGGCTGTATCAACATCGCGAGCGCCACCTCGACAGATCAACAATTCCAAGGCCCCCACCTTGTTGTTGTTCTGGGCGTACGTGAACGGTCGTCGCGTAAAGGTGCTGGTGGACAGTGGGGGCTCCACCAACATTATCTCGGACAAGACTGTACGCAGCATTCCCTCCCTGACGCCTCGACCTCACGAAAACCCCATGCGAGTGCGAGTAGCTGACGGCGCGTCGTACGATGTCAACACGTGCGTCCGTCCTCGACTGCAAGCAGAGACCACCAAGGGGTTGTACGTCAAGCAATTGGAGCTCAGAGTGATGCCCATTGATCTTTGCGTGGATATTATCCTTGGAGGACCTTGGCTAGCCTCTCACTCCCCAGTCACCCTGGATTACTCCCGATGGGGTTCCATCCGGTTTGGTTCTGGAAGCAAGAGAGTGGTCATTACAGGCTGCTCTCCGGGAACGCCAGACCCCTCAAGACCCAAGGATAAGGCCATGGCGCTGGTCAAGGAGTCTTGTTGGACCCCAAAAGAATACGCAAGGACCTTCGAGCCCTCCAATCTAAGGATGAGTGTGCCTTCGTGGTGTACCTAGCACCCGACGGCACCTTCGGGGCGGTCGCCTGTAACGAAGAGACCGACGCCGAGACCAACGCCAAGCCCAGGGACGCTTCGTCCGAGCGTTGCGCCACGTCTAGCTCTGAGCAGCAAGACGCCCAAGTCGCGGGCGCCATGGACTCCTCCCAAGCGGATCTGGGTGAGACGGACGCGCCTGCGCTGATGTCCGCGTCAGACACTGACTCCGAAGCCGAGGACGCTCTACCCCTCCGGGAATCTGTGCGGCCCAGCCCAGGCACCAGTGACGAGGACCACTTGGATAAGGTGTACGCAACAGTGGAGTCCACCCGCCCACAAAACTTTGACGTGGTCGCGCTGGAGGGCGCTGTTGGCCCCCCGGCGGACAATGCGCCATCCAACAACCTACATCTGGGGTTCTTCCGGAGCAAGCGCGAAGCTTTGGGAGCATTTGCTTTATTACCTGAGCACGTACGTGCCCAAGCAATCGACGACCACGCGCAAGGGAAACCACCCACCTGGCATGCCGAAGCCGCAGCCGCGCTGGAGCAGGGAAGGCGCTTACTCCGCGAGCGTCGGCCGCGACGCAAGCGTGTGCGCTGGAGCGACGAGAAGCCCCATACTGAAGGTTTATCTCAAGAGCAGGCCGCTCCTGTGGCCGAGGAACCACCGTCACCGACACCGCCGCCCAAGCCCCATGCCATGGAAGCGGAGGAGCCGGACGAGATTGACGAGACAGTGTCCCCGGAGATATGGCAACAGCTGCGCGACCTTGAGGAGGAGTTCAGGGACGTCATATGTACGGAGCTGCCTGACTCCGTCCAAAGCCGCGACTACAAGAACAACATTCGCTTGCGATCCGACTGGAGTGGGCAGCCGCTACATCGGCGTAACTACAAGTTGTCGCAAGAGGAGCTTCGGCAACTTCGTGCACAACTTGACGAGCTGTTGGCCAAGGGGTACATCCGTCCATCGGCGTCTCCCTGGGGTTGTCCGGTACTTATGGTGCCGAAGCCGAGCAACCCTAAGGAGTTGCGCTTGGTTATCGACTACAGGTCGATAAACGAGATCACGGTCAAGGACAAGTACCCTCTTCCTGACGTACAAACCCTCCTCGATGACCTACAAGGAGCAACCGTCTTCTCCACAGCAGACGCCTTGTGGGGATTCTGGCAAGTTCCCATGGAACAGGAGGACATCGAGAAGACAGCCATGACCACCCACTTCGGAGCTTATGAGTGGCTGGTCATGCCTATGGGACTGAGCAACTCACCGAGCACGTGGCAAAGAATGATGACGCAGTACCTCGGACACCTACCCTTCTGCAGAGTGTTCGTGGACGACATCATGATTTTCAGTGACACACCTGAGCAGCATGTCGGCCATGTACGAGCTGTATTAGCGGCCTGTCGCCAGCACAAAGTATACCTCAAGCGGAGCAAGTTGAAGTTGTGCATGCGAGCAGTACGCTTCCTTGGCCATGTGTGCAGTAAGGAAGGTTGTCGCCCCCAACGCGACAAAGTTGCCTCGGTTCGCGACTGGCCGGAGCTCGAGACTGTCACCCACGTGCGCCAATTCCTTGGAATGTGTGGCTTTTACCGGCGGTACATCCAGTCCTTCGCTCACATTGCCCACCCTCTCACTCGCCTCACGAAGATGGGAGTGCCATGGACTTGGGGCAAGGAGGAGAAAGAAGCCTTCCAACGATTGAAGTCAGCATAGATTTCAGCACCAATCCTCGCCCTACCGGACCAGCGCTCAGCAGCCGATGGGTCTCGCCCATTTTGCGTGCAGACCGACGCGAGTGCGGTCGCACTAGGAGGCGTGCTGATGCAAGACCTGGGACGAGGTCTTCAACCGTTGGCCTTCGAGAGCAGGCAATTCTCCTCGGCCGAGCAGAACTACCACGCTGGGGAGCGGGAGCTGTGCGCCATCCACCACTGCACCACAGTGACGTGGAGGCATTACCTTATATTCACCGACTTCAAACTCATGGGTGACCACAAACCCTTGCAGTGGCTCTTCGCACCGGCTCGGGAGCTGAGTCGACGCCAAGCACGCTGGTATGAAGACTTGGTGGAAGTGGGTGTGCACCAAATGGAGCACGTACCTGGCCGATGCCTAGTAGTTCCGGACGCCCAATCCAGACGACCAGACTACAAGCAGTCATCCGCCAGGGAGGGGCTCAAGGAGAAGGGCGTGGTCGACCGGGACACAGACGAGCCTCGTCAGAGTGTGTCAAGGGAGTCGGCTGAGAGCTCAACCCCCGCCGATCCCACCTCAGTATTCGGTGCAATCGACGAGGACGACACCGACGAAGAGCCGTCCGAGGAGCCCGCTAAAGTCAAGACCCTTGAAGACCCCATCTCGGTGCTCGACTCCACGTTTGATTACTCCGACTCTGAAGACGAGTCTGTACCTCCGGTCAGCCCCCCGTTGGTCGTTGGGGAGCTCACTCATCTGAATGGGCTCACCTGGGTGGAAACCCCCGACCTGTGGGAAGACGCAGCTGAGACGTTGCACACCGCGGAGCGCGCCTTGCATGAAGCCACCCTTGCGGGCGTCACTACTCGCTCTCGCTCGCAACCGGAGCAAGCCCCCTCTCCAGCCCCCTCAACTCCCCTTAGTCCTTCCCCTCCCAGCAAACAAAGTTCCCCTCCCGCGTCAAGCTCCCACTACGATAACGTGGTAGACTGGCAGGACTGGAAACTGGTAAAGGAGAAGTTCGAAGAGATCTCAGCGCAGTACGGCCCGTTCGACGTGGACGCGTGTTGTGACTCCATGGGCGTCAACCGCCAGGTGGACACCTATTGGACGGAGTGCCTCAAGCAGCAATGGCGGGGAAAGCACGTCTGGTGCAACCCCCCTACACCAAGGATAGCAACCTCATTGAGAGGATCCTACGCCACTTTATGGCTGAGTGGCGCGCCGACCCAGAGAACACGTCGGCGATGTTCCTACTGCCGGACTATGACGCGTCCTGGCGCACCCTTATCCAGCCCAAGTACGGCCTGCACGTGGTCAAGGTGTTCGACCTCAAGGATGCCAAGGGTCACCCTACATGCTTGTTTGAGTCACCGGATGGAGGCCGACCAGCGCTGCGGTGGCCCGTGCTGCTGGTGTGGGCGCCAGCGGCCAGCCGGACTCGGCCTCGAGCGAAGAGTGCCCGTGCGCCCGCCGCTCAAGGTGCAAGCGAGCCTATGGTCACGTCAGGGCCAGCGGCCAAGGCACGCGCAACCAAAGGACCACTGAAGGCATGCCAGTTCGTGAAAGCACTACGCGCGGAGTACGAACGTAGCCCTTACCTCACGATGTTAAAGGAAGAGCTTTTAGCCGCCCCGCACCAGCGCACGGACACCTTCCGTATGGTTGACGACATGATCTGGCGCATCGCGGAGGGACGCTACCAGCTGGTGTTGTCATCCGACTCTCCCCTTCGAGAGATAGTCATGCGTGAAGCGCACGAGTCTCCCGCGGCGGGACACACCGGACGAGATAAGACTCTTGCTCGGATAGTGCGGCGGTTCTGGTGGCCTCGCATGAACAAAGACGTCACC
>LGRX02001381.1:0-20417 GCA_001247695.2 Cymbomonas tetramitiformis
TCCGTAGTTGTTGAGGTCAGCGAGGTAGTCAAAGGTCTGGACTCGCTGTTCAACAGGGACTCGGGCATATCCGTAGTTGTTGAGGTCAGCGAGGTAGTCAAAGGTCTGGACTCGCAGTTCAACAGGGACTCGAGCATATCCGTAACCGTAGCTGCCTCCGTAGTCGCCTGAGTCAGTGAGGGCGTCAGTGAAGTTGCCTCGCTGTCTATCTCGGATTCGAAAGTCACCGATAACCTTGCCATAGAGTCACCGATCACCTTAGGTTCCGTAACGGTATCGGTAATCGGTGATGTCAGCGAATGCCCAGAACATGCTATGCTTATGTGGCGTGGGCAACCTGTCAAGCCGGAGCCACCTGTCCTCCCCGCTGCCCCCACCTCCCCGTTGCTTGTTGAGGAGGGAGTTGGATGCATTGAGTGTGCCATGGGTTCGCCAGCAATGCTTTGGTGCGTGTCTTCTGACCTCCCCGCTGCCCCCACACCCCCTTGGTTAGGGCGCGGAGTCCAGGCGAGATTCTCACCCGGCTGCTGGCGCAACTTTCGCCAGTTGGCCACATCAGAGCGGGAGGGAAATTGGCGAAGTCCTGGTTTCTGCTCATTCGCCTCATTCTGCATGTCCTGCTCACATGCTGCAATTTTGACCTCGCTCGGTCATTTCGCGCACGGCGATCGGGTCGCGAGGTGGTCGGCCAGCAGGTAGAGGTGGTCCCACAGAGGCTGCTCCCGCGGACTCAGCCTGAAGCGCGTTCTCGCTGAATGGCGTGCTGGGCAGCTGGCCGTGCGGGGAGGTCATCACCGTAGCTCCAGACCAAGTGTGTGGAGTCCTGTAGGAGGTCAAAGGGCTTCGCGGTCTTGGAGCTGGAGGACTCATGTCGCGCGTCCGCGGTGGGCTCCTGCAGCGCGGCGGTGGCGGGGTCCGGTCTCGAGTCCGAGGCGGGCTTCGCTGGCGCGGAGCTGGAGGGCTCAGGTCGCAGCTTCGTTCCGGGCAGTCGCAGGATGCCAGGGGAAGGAGAGGTCAAGTTGACATACCGCTGGGGAGTCGCCCTCATGTTTCGCCCTGCACCAGGGGTGTCAACAGTTAGCACCCTTGGTGACGCCACTCTTGCATGACGCAGGGGCGGATTAGGGCGCGGTTTAGGTACCGTTACAGCCTCCTCCAGGGAAGGTGTCACACAAGCGGTTCCAGAGTCCAGAGCCAGAGGAGTCCCGCTGTTAAACTCAGGAGCATCAGCTGACAGGGTCGACTTCTTCTTGGGTATCTGGAAGCTTGGCGCACCTGCTGCTGTCGCAGCCTGTGGCGGCTGACCCCGAGAGGGCGCCTTGTAGGTGCCCTTCGCCCCCTTGCCAGTGGTTCCAGTGGCTGCAGCACCTCTCGTGCTGCGCTGACTGGCCTGTCGTCCCCTTGTACGCATGGGAGTCGACGTAGGCGACGTTGGAGGTGAGCGTCCCGTGTTGGCGTTTTGCATCATGTTGAAATTAAGAGTGGAAAAGTGTAAATCTGACCGTTGGGGAAGTCAAATCTGTCCAATTTGGGCAAATTCCCCCAGAACACTCAGAAAAACATTTCATCGCAGCAGTGGAAGTCGTGGTGAACAAAGAAATATGCTTTCCAGAGTGCAATGCAGTTTTTGGTGGCCAAATTTCAAAAATTGAGTGTTGATCGGCAGTTTGGCTAATTTCTTGGCGGCCATCCCGGAGCAATCCAGACTAATTGGCCAGGTCCCAGTGTTGGAGACTAATTTTTTTTCTTCAAAGAATATAAAAAAAAATAGAAAACTATCCTTCTGGGCTCCCGTTTCCTCCTATGTAGTCTGAGGGGCTCAAATTTGTCTAATTTTGCTCTGTCGTGCCGGTTGGCCATCCCAATTTAAAATGTAGCGATCTATGAGGACCCAGGTCTCGGGGCCAGGTTCCAAACGACAAAAAACTATCAAGAAACGTCAGGAATTTTTGTGTCTACGTTAAAACTGTCTCCGAGGTCCTCTTTTCTCAATCTGACCACTGGTCCACTTTTCACTCTCCGTTCGGGTCAATCTGGCTGTTAATCCCGGTAAATTTGAGTTGCTGGCGGCTTCTTTTCCCACTTTCTGACCATTTTGCAGCATAACAGTTTTGGAAAATCGCCTGTTTGCATGCAGGGTGAAAGTCAGGGGGCAAAAAGGGCGCATAGCAATACCACTTCCAAGTGAAGACTTCTTGAGCACGTGACTGTATCCGAGCCTGAGCTCAAGGGTCAGTCAGATGTAAATCTTGCTTCAATCTTGGGGCACAGGTCCGTAGTCGGCAATTTTGCAGTGTACAAAATTGCAATGTTCTAGATAAACAGTTGAACAAGGCTACAATTCAAGCAATTGCAATATCTTTATGGCAGGAAAGATTGACCAGTAAATTAACAGGTTGAGCAACAGCTCCTCCAAATAGTTACTTCAAGTTAGAACCGCCTCCAAATGGGCAATATTCATGTCTTATACTTTCAAGGCGCGCAATTCATATCTCTAATCGATCTGTCCCATGTCGGCTGGCATATCATCATCTGCCACCTATACCAATCCTAATCAGAGAATCTGCATTTGGACAATCCTAATCAAGACAGTTGATTTCATTGTCCCTTGCTGATCTTTGCCTTCTTCCTACGAGGAGCCACGTCCAGCACTTCTTCTTCATCACTGTCACTGCTCATGGTGCATTTCAATTGAGTTATATACTCATGTGTCCAACATCTCGGATATTTCCTAGATTGCCTCTTCGTCTCTTCAGACACCCCAGCCTTATTCTCAACCATTGAAGTCAATCCAGTATCTGACCCATATGGTTTCTTTGGTGGTACATGAACAGTTTCCACCACAGAGGCTGGGGCATCCTCAGATATGGCCTCAGACTTCTGCTCGGTAATAGGCTGATCATCTGGCTGAACAGGTGAGGTCGGGGAGGTGCCCTTTGGTACCCAGTGAAGTTCACCCTTCTCATCCATGATCAATTGCAGTCCCAGTCTCTTCAACCTTCGAGCTTCAGCTTGTTCTTCAGCATCGTCAGCTACCAAGTCATCGAACTCGCCGACGTCATCCTCGGTGTCATCATATTCAGGCGAAGTTGGCTCCCATTTCGGACTGGCAGTGTCCATGTCATATATGACACCCGCGTCATCTTTGTCATCCGAACCTGGTAGCTTCTCCTTACTGTTAGTGACACCTGCGTCATCATTGTCATCAGAATCTGGTAACTTCTCCTTACTCCAGGACACAGCGCCTGTACCCGAATCTTCACTGTCCGTAGGCTCTGAGTGTATAGGCTTACGCCCCGTGTAGGGAATTCCACGATATTCGTCATCGTCAATCACAATCGTCGGATTCCAGTACGCATACCCAACGCGGCTGATCGGTAATGAGAATGGCGCTACCGGCGCCTTCAACTGAGTGGCGTCTTCCAGAAACCAGCCGCCGCCCCTATTACGCTCCCAGCGGCGTAGCGCACCAGAAGGGTGGACGATAATATGCTGCCAGCTATAATTAAGTCCAGGCTTTCGCTCCCCATAGTACGAAGTCAATGGCTCGGGAGTCCCCTTCCGAGCCCATTGCCATCTCACTGCCCCAGTACGCATAAATACAATATGCCAATCGAATGGCTTGGTCGGGCTATTGTTCCCTGGCACACTGGACCCCACTGGAGCTAGCCTAGACCCCACTGAAGAGGAAGCCGCTCTACCCACAGCAGGGGCCTTCGCCTGCCTCTGCGCCAGGTACCCTCGCACCCCCGAGGAGAACACGCAGGACGTCACCCCCATAGCCTCGTGGCAATACGAGAGCCATGTCAAGGTATGGCTTACGCGAGGTCGACTTTACACAAAACTTCCGATTTTCTAGATCGTGAGATAAATGCGATTGAAGTGTGCTCTTAAGTATGCTTAAGTATGGGAGGTAACCGAGCGGTATCGGCCATAACTTTTCAATGCCTGGGTCAATTGTATACCCAGAGCGCGCAATATGTTTAGATTGGTTTAAGCGACATGTTTTTCGAATAAAAATATTTTCCGAAGTTTTGTGTAAAGTCGACCTCGCGTAAGCCATACCTTGATGTGGGCATGTGGGCAGGCTGCCAGGCGACCCCTGCACAAGTCACGACCTGGTCAGCCACCACCTGGGGGAGCACTGGTCCATGCACGTCGATGCCGACGACCACGACGCCCGCAACGACGACGCGCTGACGCTCTGGGAAGAGGCGTGCGGTTGGGTGGATGCCTCCTACCTAAGCAGCAGAAGGCACGTTCCCGCCACCCGGGTGCTGTGCGGCGAGTGTGTGGACGGGCAAGCAACCAGCCTGGACACGCGCCCGCTCCCCCAGCGAACCGTGTCCCACCTCCACGCCAAAGGATCCGTGGTCATAGAGCTCTGCGCAGGCCTGTGTTCGGGTCTGGAGGCATGGCTCATCGCAGGCGGCAACGTCACCAAATACGTCTACTGCGATAACAACGCGAAAAGTCGGCAAGTTGCCAAACGCAGGCTAGTGCAACTGCACAACCGATTCCCGCAACAACTCCCTCTGGAAGCCCTCCACGACGCCTTCACCTCAGTGCCCCAAGATCTCAGACGAATAACACGCAGTGACCTTCTCTCCCTCACCAGCGAGAGTCCGTACATCTTCGCCATGGTGGGCACAGAATGCCAGGACCTCTCAGCGGCTGGGTCCCTGCGAGGGTTGAAAGGTCGGCACTCGTCAGTCCTATACGACGTGGTGCGCGTGCTGGGACAGCTGCAACTCCTGGCGGGGCGTGACAGGTTCGCTTACATGATCGAGTGCGTGGCAGCGCAGCATAACTTCAACAGCCGTGAGGTCCGCGACGTTATGCACCCCCTCATGTGCTCCATGATTGGCATGCCCATCACCGTCGACGCAGCACGCATGGGGGCGCGCGCACACCGTCTGCGGAACTACTGGACGAACATGGCCGGGTACGTAGACGCACAATCCGTGCTGGACGCCGTGGAGCGAGACCCCTGTCGCCTCGTGAGGGACATCCTGGACCCCGGCCGCACCGAGCAGGACGCTGCCGACGACACCGCCTCCGGCCACTACCCCTGCAACGTGCACGGAGAGCCCATGAGGGCGTGGCCCACCATGATGTCCTTTCCCGACTCTTGCCAATTCAGAGACGGAAGGAAGGGCACTGTCTGGGATCACGCCACACAGCAATGGGGGCCGCCCACACCCGAGGAGAAAGAGCGCGCCATGGGATTCCAGACCGGAGCCACACAAGCACCCGGCGTCTCAGCGCGCGAGCGAGGTGAGATGCTGGGCAGGGCCTTCGACGTCCGCTGCGTTTCCCGCATCCTGACCGTATGCTACCTGCTCAACCGAGCGGAAGCCCCACGGTTGCAAATTGAGTCGAGACACTCAATTGCCGAGCATGCCACGCCCAGGGCCTCCTCCCACCACTGCGTGGAGGGGGAGGAGTCACCCGAGGAACCCCCTGAAGCTATCGTGACCCAGTGGGCAGCAGCCCTCGGCACCATCAAGCGGTCAGCCCGGTTGGAGGCATCCGAGCTGGACACCGTGCGGACGACGTGTGGACTAAGTCGTTCGTACGGGCGACACACGCGTGGAAACATATAAGAAAAACAGTGAAGAACTGGCGCTCACTGGCCAAACCGTACACCCCTGTGGACAACGTGCAAACTACGTGGTTCATAAGGGTGGAAACAATCAAGCGGCACAAGTTGAAAAAATGTTCACATAACCACGAGCTTGGACACCGTTGCACAACGTGTGGACACCGGCGCTCACAGGCGGAAGAGCACAAAAGTTACCTTTACTTCCGGTTTCTTTTCAGGGGCTTCAGGGGCTTTGGCACCAAGCGCTGTGAAGATCTCAAAGTGCTTCCCTTCGGTGAGTGGCTTGCCAGCAGCAATTGCCAGAGCCACCTGCAGGCACGCCTCTGTCTCCTCCGGGTCCGGCGCATCCCTGTGCCCGTATACCTTGTACCCGGCCGCTGGACCCTTGTACCGGATGTGAAAACCGTCGGGGAAGTCCTGGGTGACCTTCCACTTCCAGCGACCGGGCCCCTCCGAGTTATTTTTCAAATAACTCAACCGGTTGGTGACGTATGTTTTCACCATCCGCAAGGGCACCTGCGGGTGGCGGGACTGGATATGCTTGGCGATTTTGGTGTGTTTGGCCGCCCCAATGACGGCGACCGTCCCGGGGGGTATCATGCCTTTTTCCTGCCAGTCGTCGATGACCTCCCGGGCGTCTTCCTTCATGTCATTTAAGACTTGGGCGCCCGGGTCCACCACCAACCGCGCTGTATTTGCGGCCTGCGCAGCCTCTGCAGGTTGCGCTGCACCCCCTGCCCCGGCAGCCCCTGCAAACAGCAGCATTTGCTGTTGCATGCTTTGCATCTGCTGAAACATCTGCTGCATGGTGGTGTTTGACGCGGCCGCCTCCACCAAGCTGGTTTGGCGACGCTGGTTTGGCGAGGGAGTGGGGGCGGTGGGTGGTGATTTCGGGATCTGTGCGCGTTGTCTACTGGGCTGAACTCGTCTGGCCATGTTGGGAACTTACGAAACAAAATTTGCGAGGAGGTTCGTTTGCTGGAGGACTGTGGGCGTTTGTGGGCGTTTTGGCGGCGATGGGATGAAAACGGTACTCACGGGCGTGGACAGCGCTGACTTCGTGGCGTTCATCCGTACAGTACGGGCATGAACGTATGGACGTTTGACCGTTGAGCTGGTGCATGAGACAGCATCTTTTGAAAATGCATGTCTCAATTTCTTTTTTCTCTTTCAAATTGGTATCAGAGTCCTCTATGTAGGGAAACGCGGTTTTATGAATATAATTTTTGCCGTGCGGCGGTTTTCATCATCGTGGGTGCATGGCCGAGTGGTCAAATGTTGGTAAGCCGAACGCGTTCTCGCGAGGGTGAGGGGTTCGAATCCCCTTGGAGGCATTGGCATCCACGATACCCCTTGTGTTCTAGCATACCGCTAGTGCACAAGGGGTGTCGTGGGTGCCAACCCACGCCTCCATGCCATTTTCAGTTTCTGTAACTCATGGAGACCGTCCGATTAAGACGGGGGGGTTCATCTGGGCCGTCGATTGCACTGTCCGCTGGGAAACAATCCCACTGAGTGCCTGTTCTGGGGTAAATCGCAAGCAGCGAGAGGGCGCCTAACCCCCCTCTCACTTTGTTTTTTTTTTGTCCCCACGCTCCGATTTTAGCCCTCCATCGACCTTTTTTAGGGGTGTTTTGTTTTTTGCCATTTTTTCGCTAAGTATTTCTACCCAAATGTCCACACGTGTGGTAAAGTGTGTTGTCCGTACGTTGTCCATACGGTTTTTATGTTTTTAGTTTCCGTGAGGTCAGCTTTTTTTTGCGTCCGTGCGTGTAAAAAAACCGTCCATGGGACATGAATCATACGGACAGTCAAGGCTAACTCGAATGGACAGCGTATGGACTGCTAACTGACGTTTCCACGCGTGTGGACAGTTTTCAACAAAAAACGTACAAACACTATAGAGTCGTACGAAAACACGTAATTCACCGTGTGCTTTTGCTATCCATCCATGCGGACTGCTCAAAATGTGTGGTTATTTCCAACCACATGGACAGACCGTCCATGGGACATGCAGACGTACGAAAAATGTGCCATTTCATACGAAATTCGTACAAAACCCACATGGACAGCTAACTGACGTTTCCACGCGTGTGGACAACCGATCTCATGGAACCGTATGGACTAGAATGCTTGCGGCATCCACACGGACAACACATAGCGTCCATCCATAATCTAACGTGTGGACGACGAGTTTACAACCTTGACGTAAGTGTTGGTGCATGCGCGCAGATGTGACATGGAACGTATGAACATCGTTGTCCATACGCTGGAAACCTAAGCCGGGCGTACGGACACCGTACGGACGACGCACGGACGACCAAATATGCCATTTTGTCCCTGCGTTGAATGCAATGGTGAAAGGTGGTTATCCAGTAAGCAAACTCTCCGGCACGTGCGTGCCAATGGACTTCATGGTGATCGATCGCCGTCACCAGAGCGACAACAAGATGAGGAGGAGACACAAGAACGCAGTGATGAGGAGGAATTCCCAGAAGATGTTGCCATCCACGAGGCAGCAAATGCGACGATCGAAAAAATCAATCGGCTCTTCTTGGGACCTCAAGAGGACCCAAGCGCAGAGGTAGGTCCTCCTTATCAGCTAAGTCAGCAATTCAGCATTCATCACATTCATGTGTTCTTTGAGGATGTGTGTGTGTGTGCAGGAAAGTGTAGAAAACGTCCAAGCGTCCGCTAACGTCGTGGCGAACAATTTCGTGTTGGATCTTCTCGTCTCCCACAACCACCACAACAGCTCGCAGGCCTACTTCGATGCGATTCTGAACATTCTGCGTGTTCACTACATCGACAATGTAGCCGATAGTGCACATACTCTCATCGCAGAGGCTCCATCTACATATGCACAAGTGATGCAGAAGTGGAAGGAGATGTTCAAGGGATACAACGAAGTGGACGTTTGCCACGAGTGCTCCGAATTCTTTCAGGACGAGCACGCCAACTGCGACAAGTGTCCGAAATGCCTGGAACCGAGATACGAGGACGGAAAGACGGTGAACGGGGTGTACATTCCAGGTCGAGCTCGCTGTATTTTTCGATGGTGGCCGCTCGAAACGCTGTTCACCGTATTCTTCCTGACGCCGGAGTTAGCCATGCTAGCGCGTACGTGGTGGAAAGAAGGCATGTTGGACAAAGACCCCCGAGCGGAAATACATGGTATACTCGGTGAGCTTACTCCGAAATTTCAATCCATGACTGTGTACACCGCATGGACGTAAGGGCAGTACGTCGTCCGTAGGTACGATTGGCATCGTCCGCCCGTGTGGACAAAGCAAGTGCGGAATTCGTATGTCGTATTTCCCACTGCTCGTGCAAGCTCGTCCATGTAGGTGAACACCATATGGATGGTATGCACGTACGCCGTCCGTACGCACGGACAATGTTACCCACCCATGTGAACAGTTTAATTGCGGAAATCTTAGGTCTCATTTCCCAGAGCTCGTGCAAACCTGTCCATGACTGTGAACACCGCATGGACAATTCGTTCGTTCGTTGTCCGTACGTGTGTAAGTAGTTATCCACCCGTGTGGACAGTGAGTGTAAGGAATTCTTATGTATCGTTTCCCAATGCTCGTGCAGACTCGCCAGGATTTCTCAACTTCGTTCGCAACAAGTGGGACATATTTAAAGACCCGAGGAACATTGCCATCATGGCGTGTGCAGATGGCGTCCAATCCTTCAACGACGGCATTCGCACGGTGACTCCGCTGTGTTTTACGATTGTCAACTTCCCGGGAGAAATTCGCTGCAAACGAGAATACGTGATGACTTGGGGAATCTGGGATGGAAAACCGAAAGTCAGCAGCAAGTTCTACGACATGTTCACCTTGGAGGTTAACAGACTGACTAACGGCGTACGCATGTTCGATGTGATTACCAACACGGTTTTCACGTTCAAGCTCGTGCTGTACAAAATGCTCGAAGATTACATTGGCTTGAGCGACGCGGCGAGACGATTCGGAACTAATTCGTACTACGCTTGCCTGAAATGCTGGATCCGGGGTACCGAGAAATCTACAACTGGTCTAACGAAAATCATATATTCCTCACTACACCAAGGACTGCAACCAGGTAAACGCATGACCCCGTCGCTTGTCCCCTTTCCTTCTTCGGCCGTACGTACGGAGTATGTGTGCCCACCGTGTGGACACCCCACGGACAGCTCGTGGATTTTAGCTTAAATTATGTGTTAAAGAACACCCTGTCCGGGCTTGTGGATACCGGCGTCCGCACGCGTGGACGCCTGGAGTCCGATGTGTTCCGTACGCGTGATTCACCGTCTAAGCGTGTCGTGTTGATTTTCGCCGTCATTGAGCAGGTGAACCAATCCCTTTTCGCACCAACAGCGAAGTCCGTGAAACCCAACAGCTCCACGCCAAGATGATCAGAGAGGGACGAGTGCCTAAACAAATCGTCGAGGAATTCATGAAGCAGAGCGGGGTTAAGGAACCATGCCCGATGTCAATCATTCCTGATTTTGACGTTGTACGGGACTACCTTCTCGACCTGATGCACATCTTGTACAACCTGATTCACGGCGTCCACTGCGTGATTTTTGGTGATGGTTGGGGACCGAACACACGCAACTATGCGCGGAAGATGAAGGTCCATCGATCGTGGGTTATCGCACCCCCGCCCAGAAATGTAAACGATCGAAGATCTGCTGCGAAGCGACTGGCAGGTAAGCTTGTAGGTCGTTTGCGAGTTTCTGCTGTTCCACACGGGTGAACACCGTGTTGCCGCCAGACGGACGGCGCATGTAACCGTACGGACGACGTATGGACCATCCACTGTATGCCTAACAATGTAAAGTCTTTGCAGACAAACCATCACCGTGGGGACTGTCACCGATCGCAAAGACCGGTGCAATCAAGTGGGTACGAGGTCTGAAGCTCGCGACAAATATGGGACCTCTAGCTAAGAAACTTCTGCAGGAAAAGTACAAGAACCCGAAAAGGTGCGGAAGATGAAGGCCGCGGAGCTGGTGGTATCCCTCACTTCTGGGATACTGGGCGTTATTGCATCCTGGCAAAATGCTGACGGGCAAGTTCTCCGACCACAATACGCGAGGTTCGTTGGTGAATTTTCGGTGGTGGTTCGAGAATTAACCGCCCCCTCAATTCATCCAGAGGTACGTTAAGCCTAATCAACCCGTGTGCTTCCGTGTGGATGTTCTCGGACACCGTACGGACGCCGCACGGACGGCGTATGAAGCCGTTGTCCATCCGGTTGTTCCTCCACCATTCACACCTGGCATGTCCCGGTTCGAGATTAAGGTTGCCTCTCATTTTGCCTTTCAGGAAATGAACAAGCTGCAGAGCCGAGTCATGCAGTTGAGAGATGAGATGGAGCGGAACAACTCCCCTGAGGCGTTGGTGATTATGTCGCATCTTCTCGTGCACATTGTCGACCAGCTGAAGGACAACGGCCCTGCACGGGAAATCTGGATGTATGTCTTCGAAGACTATTTCGGGTTGTTGAAGCTGTCCATCAAGACCCGCTCACAACCCGTCGCCAGCATGATGGAAGGACTGGAGTTGCGGCGAACGGTTTCCATGGTTGCTGGCATCAAGCGAATGCATCGAAGTGGTCGAGCTCCCCAGTATCGACCTCCTGCAAAGCAGAACATCTTTACAACGAAATCAAGCACTGTGCGGCCAACCGCTGGTGAGCACATCCCTAAGTATCATGTGTGCCATGCATGTTAGTCTTTCCATGCGTGTGGATGCTTTTTAAGTACGTGTGCACGAAGTCGTTCACACGTGTGGCCAGCGATCCATACGCACGGACGGTACTTTACTATTGTCCGTTTGGTCAATACCACCTGTCCAAGCGCGTGGACGAAGAGCCCACCGTGCGGACGACGTCGTCCACATGTGTGGAATACCTGTCCGTACGTACGGATGGGTTTTCACTATTGTCCGTTTTTTTTTCTCTTCAGTCTTCTTATGAGACAACTAATTCGCTTGCGCGGCGTCAATCACAAAAGATGACAGAGAAAAGATTCAAGTCTACCTTCGTACCGAGTTCCCCGAGTACGACACTCTGTGCAAAAAGTTCGACGACACACTCGACTCATTCAACAGGTACCAACTTATGTGCATGTCTGTAAATTGTGCGAACGCCACGTGGACGGCGTACGGACGGCGTACGGCCACCGTATGACAACGTACGGAACATTGAGTCCACCCGTGTGTACTTGCGAATGCAGGAACGTTGGACAACGGAATCGTCGCAACCGACGGGCGGGTCGTCGAAGGCCGATGACGAATGACGTGGTTCCGGTGTTTCTACAACCAGACACGTGGAGAAGGTGCCCAAGAACTTTGCAGATTCAGCCTTTCACCGAGGAGGAGCAGACCTTCGCCTTGGCCGGGATCGCCCCGTGGACGGAGTATCCTAGCATCAAGATTGGGCGTGAAGATTTTCGAGTGCACGACAGCGACATTGGTTTGAAGAGTTGTCAACGGTATTTCAAGAGCATCTTTCGAAGTCCGGGAGTGCCAACTCCAGCTCAACTTCTTACAGGCGAGATACCGGACGATGACGTTGAAGATAGGTATGGGGAAATCATGAAGATCGTCAAGCTTGATCTTCCCGGTCACGAGATCTTTCTGTTGAAGGCCCGTTGGTACCCAAAGGCGGCTGCGCTTGCGGACGATATCAGCAAGAACATTTACCTGCGCAAAGACATGCCATGGGACGTGTCTCAGCCATTCGTTCGCGCAAACAGCATTGAGAATCAAGTGGTAATTCAGGATGTTCCTTTCATGCCGGCTTGGCTTGCCCGGTACAAAGGAAATGTTGTCCCTTTGGCCATTCGACGACGAACTGATTGCTTGCAAGTTGTGTTGGATCGCAAGGCGGATTTCTTCCGTGAAATCGATGATAACAGTAGTAGCGAGGATGACCGTAGTAGTTCATCTGATTCAGATGATTGCGGATGATACACGATGTATTATATATGTAAATAAACCGTATGTGCGCGGACACCTGTATTCACACGCATGATTCCGCTAATCCATGCGGGTAAACCCTTATCCACACGCGCGGATGTATGTGTCCACACGCGTGTTTCAACAAACTCCAATTTTGACGTCCATACGTATGGATTGGCGAATTCCGATCGTCCATACGTCTGTCCACACGTCGTCCGTACGCATGAGTTCGTTCGTTGACACGCCCCCGTGGTGCCCATATATGGCTGATGAAGGGGCAAGCAACGCTCGGGCACACCCAGGCCCGGGTGCAATGGCTGTCCACACGTGCGGACAAGCGCAAACGAGTGGCACGGCACGGGCCTCACACTGTCCATACGCCCGTCCACACGTCGTTCGTACGCGTCGGTACGACCCAGGGACACGCCCCCATGGTGTCCATGTGGCTGATGAAGGGGAAGGAAATGCTTGGGTACACCCAGGCCTGGGTGCAATGGGTGTCCACACGTGCGGACACGCGCAAACGAGTGGCACGGCACGGGCCTCACACTGTCCATACGCCCGTCCACACGTCGTCCGTACGCGTCGGTACGACCCAGGGACACGCCCCCATGGTGTCCATGTGGCTGATGAAGGGGAAGGAAATGCTTGGGTACACCCAGGCCCGGGTGCAATGGCTGTCCACACGTGCGGACAAGCGCAAACGAGTGGCACGGCACGGGCCTCACACTGTCCATACGCCCGTCCACACGTCGTCCGTACGCGTCGGTACGGTCCAGGGACACGTCCCCATGGTGTCCATGTGGCTGATGAAGGGGAAGGAAATGCTCGGGTACACCCAGGCCTGGGTGCAATGGGTGTCCACACGTGCGGACAAGCGCAAAAGAGTGGCACGGCACGGGCCTCACACTGTCCATACGCCCGTCCACACGTCGTCCGTACGCATCAGTACGTCCAGGGACACGTCCACATGGTGTCCACATGGCTGAGGAGGGGGCAAGCAGTGCTCGGGTACACCCAGGCCCGGGTGCAATGGCTGTCCACACGTGCGGACAAGCGCAAAAGAGTGGCACGGCACGGGCCTCACACTGTCCATACGCCCGTCCACACGTCGTCCGTACGCGTGGGTACGGTCCAGGGACACGTCCCCATGGTGTCCATATGGCCGAGGAGGGGTAGAAGCGGCATTTCTCGCAGTCCGCACGTGTGGACAACATTTTCCAGTGGTTCATGCGTATGGACGGCACCTATCCATACGGTCGGAGCGTCCACACGCGTAATAAAATCAGGTAAACTAGCATACGTCGTCCACACGGATGCGCACGTACGGACGACGTATGGATTTATCGTATGGACACCGTATGAACATCACTTTTACAAATTAGACAATTTCACACGTGTGGATTTAGCAAAAAAAGCGTCCATAAGGTGTCCGTACGCTGTCCACGCGTCGGACGGACGGTTTTCCACGCGTGTAAAAAGGCCAATAATTTGTAGGGATATCCTGCAGGCCAACCAAGGGTAAATACAAGGCATACATCCAAGCCGTATCGTCGTACGTCCAAAAGCCACGGGCCTCACTCACTCGTCTGGGTGGCCGGGAAACATCATGCACCGTCACAACCGCCGCCAGTCTCTCGTCAAGTTGCCTACCCTTCGCTGGACTCAACCACACTCCCTTTACCCGTTTCGTGGCCGTTTTTTCAAAAACACAGTCAAGCAGTCCATCGCCAACACCATGGTTGAGAGTGTGAGCAACGGGGAAATTGCACGCGTGGACTAAGTCCACCCAAGGAGCACATCGCATAAGTGCATTCAAGCCAGTGATATGCGAATCTTCCGTGGGATTCTTAGCCTCCTCCCGCAAAGTGGCATCCGTGTATTGAACAGCATCCCAAGCAAAGATGGTCTTACCTTCACTCGAGTTGTACCGCCACAAGTCAGCTTCGTCCACTACCTCCTCACCTTCTTCATTTGCAGCTTTCCTTTCTTTAGCCCTTTTCTTTTTCGTCGCCTCCCTTTCTAAAGCAGTGGTCTGTTGTGCAGGCATGCAGTAGCCACCGTGCCGCACTGTCCTTGACAGCGACATTGACGCCTCGCTGAGGCTTATCGACGGGGTTCGGAACAGCCCGACTGTTCCGACCCCCAACCCTGCTTCGAACGAGGACGCCGACGTGGCTATCAGGCGTTACTTGCAGGAGCAAGGCAGACTGACCGACGACATCTACAAGGCACGTCTGCATCGTGCCTGGGCCAAGAGCGTCCGCGAGGACGTTCTTGGTGACAAGAAGCGCCATTTTCGCGGTACGGACGACGCTGGCCTTCTGTCCGACCTGGTGGTGCAGCTGCGTACGGAGTTTGAGTCGGCTGGACTGGAGCTCAAGTCCTTTGACCTCGACGACCCCCTTGCGATGGTTGTGAGCCGAATGAATGGGCTACTCTACGACGTGCTGGCTCTCGTGGTGGAGAAGCACAGCAACGCGTATGTCTGGATCACCGGTACGGATGCTTCGTCCGACCGAGATGGCCGGCGGGCCTTGATCGACATCATCAAGGGCTGCGTGCCGGTGGCACTGCGGGAGTCGCAGCAGGAGGAGCATGCGGCCTTGCGTTATCCCGCAAACGTTGACCCGCAGCCGATCTTGGCTAGGGAACAACGTTTGGTGCGGGATAACAAGGCCTCCGACTGGACGCCTACGGAGGCCACGCGTAAGCTGAGCTTGTACACCAGGCTGGACCCGGCGTTCTACGCTGCGGTTAAGGTGCGCTACCCCATGGCTGCTGACTTGGCTCATGTCCCGTTGGCCTCGCTCCGCTCCATGGTGGTCGAGATCTACCAGGCTTGGGCTCAGACGGACGCGGGGAAGGCGGCTTCTGGCGCGGGCGGCATCTCCGCGCACCTCTCCAGCAGCGAGTACGACGCCCTCCTCGCGAAGATCACGGAGCTGAAGGAGATGGTGCAGCGGCAGCACGGGGAGGGCGCTCCGGTGGTGCGGCAGCAGCGTGTGCAGCAGCGGCAGCAGCAGCAGTACACAGCAGCCGGGGGGCTTCCGTGTGGGTCAGCACAAGGCGAACTAGGATATTCCAGTAGGGATATATTGATGAAAGGACTAATATATATATATCATATATTAGTCAAGCCAAACAGCAGAAACAGTCGGATGCTGCAGAAACGAAGGCTAAGATAAGATGATAATGAAATAACTTAGGTGTTTTATTATTGGACGGAACTGGCGGCAGGCAAGATGCAAGTGACACTACACGGCGAGGGGTGAAACAGGAAGAGACAGTCACCCCCGTTTTATGGGGGGGCGAAAGTCTGTCTCCCCATGACACCACCTCACCCTGAAGGTGTGAGGTGCCACGATGCCAACTTGCCAGGCCAGGCCTAACATCCTACGGCAAGCACAAAGGCGAAACCCTAAGGAAACATACATCTTGTGAGTCCAACTAGTGTGGCTCCGCCTGCGTCGGTCTCCAGATGCGTGCTCTAGGGGCTTACGCCCATGCATGTGCTGCGGGGATAAGCTACTCCCGCAGGCCAGCCGGCAATCCTAGGCTCTAGCGGTCGAGGGTGGATGGCGGCGTAGCTCTCGATGGCGGACGAAGTCGAGCGCCGCCAGGATGCGGTCAACCAACGCCCACGCGGTGCGGGGCGAGGGTGGGCGGCACCACCAGAGCGCGTGCGGTGACGCGGACACTCTGAGAGACGCGAAGGTGGAAGATGAGGTGTGGATTCACGCCGCCGCACACAAGTGCGAAAGCAGAGAGGAAAAGCGGTGGGATGAGGGCTGCAGCACCACCAAACACCACCAGGCAGTGGCCAAGGGGCACGCAGGGTGGAGGGGAGAGTGGAGGATGCTGTGGGGTGAGCTCGTGGTGGTCAAAGCTCATGTCGACGATGGCTTTGATGGACTCGACTTTGGTGTCTGGTGCATAAGCACCACCAGACACCACCAGACACCACCAGACCATAGTCCGTGGTAAAAAGCCGCCGATGCGCTCGAAGGGACGCAAGGGCATCCCGAACAGCGGCCATGCGAGCACGTTGGAGCTCAACAAACATGGCCGACAGCAGGCTGCAGAACTCTGCGGACCAAAAGATAGGGTTCCCAAGTGGAGAGATAACTTTTTGGAAAATCAATCGAATCCAGCGATGGAAGGGTCAATTCGGGGTAGATTTTCGCGGGGAGAACGGTGGTGACGTCAAAAACGTCGTGCGATAAGCCAATTTTCCGGCAGATCAGGTGCTGCTGTCCAGAGGTTGAAGAACACAAAGGAATTGTCGGTTTTAGTTGAATTGTGACGCACGAATCGTGCGTGAAGTGTCGGTAAATGTCGGGAAGTGTCGGTATAGAAATGTCGAGGGTGACCGATGCGAGAGCAAGCCGGCCGTTGTCGGTAAGTGTCGGTATAAAAATGTCGGCAGTAGTGTCGGTAAAAAATGTCGGAAGTAGAATCGCCGGGCGCGAAGCGATCTAGTCAACGAATCAACGACGACGAGGCAAAGAATATGCGTGTAAAGGTCCCATAACCTGATGAAAGGACTAATATATATATCATATATTAGTCAAGCCAAACAGCGGAAACAGTCGGATGCTGCAGAAACGAAGGCTAAGATAAGATAATAAAATAACTTAGGTGTTTTATTATCGGACGGAACTGACGGCAGGCAAGATGCAAGTGACACTACACGGCGAGGGGTGAAACAGGAAGAGACAGTCACCCCCATTTTATGGGGTGGCGAAAGTCTGTCTCCCCATGATATATCATACAAAAATTGAATTCATTTTCCAACAATAACTCCCAAACAATGAAACTAGGGCATATGTTGTCCGAATCGTTTCATTTGTGTTCTGGTTGATAAATATATGATCATTGGTGATGTGTCGTACCGAGGGTTGAGTTACTATGGTCTAGGGTTAGGGTTTAGTGCCCCGCCATACCCCATGGCTCTATATGGGCACCATTTGCCCCCGCCTGTTGACGTGTTACTACTGAGTGCCATCCTAGGGTCTCTCACTGACGTGGATTCGACACCCGACTCCACTTTGTACAAGTGGCTCAAAATTTGAGGTGATTTGGCCAAGAAATCGATCAAAAGCATCAATTTCAAGTTGGTACACTTTTAATGACTTGTGATGTAGTGCGATTCGCCCTTTTTGAAGTAAACCCTGCGTAGGAGTTAAGGGAAAACTCCAAAATCGGTCGCAGGGCGTTAAGGACACCTTTGTTGTCGTGTTTGGGTCATTTTGTTCCAGCTGTGATGGCCTAGATGGGTTTCCAAGCTCGATATGCTTAGCACCTGGCACAGGAATGACGGAACTTTGCACCCGCCCAAAAAAAAACTCGTATGTTTATCAATACCAAGCGCATATGTGTGCACTCATTCTAACTTTTACGCTTGATACATGTGGTATCCACCCACGACTGGCCATCACAGCGAGTGCCTTGCCTTCGGTGTGACAGTGATGGTCACAGTCATCCCAAATGCTGTTGCTGTACCAGGTGTTAGGTCAACAAGCGGGGAAGCGGCACTCTTTTCGCCAACAAGCACTGCGCCGCGTGGGTCGACTGTTATGTCGTATCCTTGTGGGTAAATTATAGTGGGCAATGATACAACGGTAGGCGCCGGGATGGTGGAGTCCATCAAGAAGGAGAAGGTCATCGTGCGAGTGGTATCATTGTAATGGTGCGAGCTAAAGTTTCCAGCGATGGCCGGCACGTATGGACGAGATTGCCTCACAAGCAGCGATGGGTCGACCTTCCCGTCGGCGGTCCACGGCCCGGTTGACACTCCCGTCTTGCAGGCTCCAAAGGCGGCTTCCTGGGACGACGAATTCAGGCTCTCAGCGGTCTCGGTGCAGTACTGCTTCCACCCATGTATGGCCCAGCTCACGCCTTTTGCCTCCGCCGACGGTGCAGCGTGCTCGAAGGAGGTCCAGTTTGCGAACTCCTTTGAGCTCCCACCACCTGTCTCTGTTAGAAATAATCCGGTCTGCAGCTTCTGTGCATCCCTCAGCTGCTGCGCGATGTACTCCGCCGTGCGACCCTTCTCCTGCGACACAGCCTCGCGTCCCCGACTAACGTCCTGTAGTCCCATGTCACTGGATTTGCATCGTCAGTCAGATGCCGAAGGAAGTAAAAGGGAGATGACAGAAGAAACAGCGTTGGTATACTCAGTCGGACCCAATGCTTAACAAATTGACAACTGCGTTGCGATGCTGCCAGGGGAGTTCGCTTGAAGTGCCGGTTGATCCCGTGTCGGAGATTAAGCCGACTTGGATTGAAGTATATACACCGTGGTCACAGGGTCCAACCTGGGGTCCTTCGTAGTAGTGAAAGGCCGACACGGATCGGTTGGCGTACTCCGCGCCGCCAGGTGCATGGGTGAACCCCAGTGGGAGCGCGTCCACGAACCAGTTTCCTGTGCGCATCCAGGTCGGCCCTGCAAAGAACACCAGCGCATCTTGCGCTACCGGACGGATGTGCTCCATCAACCTGTCATACGCCCGCTGCAGCACCCTCTCGCCGACGTCGGGAATCATCCGCGTTGGGTTGGTCCACGGGTTTCCGATGTTTGGCTCGTTGATCAGCTCAAGCCCGAGAAGCTCCGGTGCGCCACCAAAGGCACTTGCCACTTTGGCCCAGAATTTTCCCCAAGAGTCCGTCAGCCCGTCGTGACTGTTGTCGTACAAGCGCTGATACGCACTCGTCGCCGCCGGCGCAAACTGCACCTCCGACCACGACACGGTGCTGCACTCCTGTCGAGTGGGGAAGCCGTTCCACGAGGTCCCAAAGGGTTTACGGCTGAACGGCAGTGGGAAGGGGACAATATCGTTGGGCTGGCTGGCCCACCGAGGGATCCCTTCCCCGCAGAAGCGCTCGCTGAGCGCGTCCTGGTGCATGTCAGCAAGGGTGTAGATGCCGTAAGTGGCCGCCTCCGCAGCGATTTCAGTCATTATCTGCAGGTATGTTTCGTTGTATTGTCCACGCACGGGCTCCACACCAGGCCACATCACTCCGAGACGTATGACGTTCATTCCCGCAGCTTGCATCAGTTCAAAGTCGTAGGCCACGAGGGAGTTGCGAGGGTCGAACGCATCGCGTGCAGGCAGCCAAGGCGAGCCCTTCACTATAACGTTGGTGCCGTGGAACTGCCGTTCGCGCCCGAAGTTGTCGACCATCACCCGGTGGCCACCATCACGCAGACGGAGCGTGATTTTCGAGAGGGCAGCGCTGGCGTGGGCTGCGGGGGCGACTAGAAGGAAAACGTAGATGGCTGCCAGCATTGAGTATCACTCCAGGCTCGATAGCAAACAGTTGCTCAGGTGCGCGTGCGGATCGCGGAGGACGCAAAAGCGATTCGCTTAATACAATGAAAGTGCGTGTTGTGATTATATGAGCACCGAGCTGCTTACATCAGGGACGCCCTCGCAATGTCGGACCCGAACGCGACCGCCTGCGTGCCACAGCCCTCTAGAGCCTACAATAAGATGAGCTTGGGCTGACCTTACAGTTGATGAGAAATAATAAAGACGCCCAAGGCGCCGGAAAGTGCAGAGTATTGTACGCACTTGATGAGACTGTGTGCGACAACCACATCCCACGCCAGCAATCAAAATATTCGGGGTAATATGTCTTCCGCAAAAACTGTTTGCCTCACGCGCGTGAACTTCCCTACATAACTGACTCACTTGTGTTAAGTTAAAAGTTAGGGATAACTGTGAACCTTGAACATCGTTGTGTCACATTCTTGATTCTACCTGCGCTGGTGCTGGTCCCACCTTCAATATTTCGATCGTTGAGATCTCACCCCCTCCACCGTCCACCCCTTCCCTATCCATTAGGGTGGG
>LGRX02001382.1:0-16121 GCA_001247695.2 Cymbomonas tetramitiformis
TTTTGCTTCCCAGCATGCCATGCCATAACGCGTGGGTGGCGTCGTGGTACATACACGCGACTGTTGTGGCACTGTCATCGTTAGCGTCTGGCGATCGTGAGATGGAACATTCGACTGTATCGCCCGTTGGGATTCGAGCTTTGCTGCTGCTGCTGCTGATTAAGGTAAGTAAGGTAATTTGGTTTGGGTGAAGATTATAAAGGTCAGAGGTATACACTAGGCGCTGTCGATCACAAATATGCGATCTCCACTAGGCGTCGATCCTTTTGGACAGCACGATTGATTACCATGCGATGTTAACATGGATATCGCCATTACATCATATGACCGCAGGATCATGTGTGCGACAGTGCTTTGCTTTTTGCTTCCCAGCATGCCATGCCATAACGCGTGGGTGGCGTCGTGGTACATACACGCGACTGTTGTGGCACTGTCATCGTTAGCGTCTGGCGATCGTGAGATGGAACATTCGACTGTATCGCCCGTTGGGATTCGAGCTTTGCTGCTGCTGCTGATTGACTAAGTAAGTAAGTAAGTAAGTAAGTAAGGTAATTTACTTGGTGCCAAGACGATAAAGGTCACAGGTCTAGGCGCTGTCGATCACAAATATGCGATCTCCACTAGGCGTCGATCTTTTTGGACAGCGCGGTTAATTACCATGCTATGATAACATGGATATCGCCATTACATCATATGACCGCAGGATCATGTGCGCGACAGTGCTTTGCTTTTTGCTTCCCAGCATGCCATGCCATAACGCGTGGGTGGCGTCGCGATAAATGTACGCGACTGCAGTGGCACTGTCATCGTTGGCGTCTGGCGATCGTGAGATCGATAATTCGACTGCGTCGCCCGTTGGGATTCGAGCTTTGCTGCTGTTGATGCTGCTGCTGCATGTACTAGGCGCTGTCGATCACAAATATGCGATCTCCACTAGGCGTCGATCCTTTTGGACAGCACCATTAATTACCATGCGATGTTAACATGGATATCGCCATTACATCATATGACCGCAGGATCATGTGCGCGACAGTGCTTTGCTTTTTGCTTCCCAGCATGCCATGCCATAACGCGTGAGTGGCGTCGTGGTACATACACGCGACTGTGGTGGCACTGTCATCGTCAGCGTCCGGCGATCGTGAGATGGAACATTCGACTGTATCGCCCGTTGGGATTCGAGCTTTGCTGCTGCTGCTGCTGATTAAGGTAAGTAAGGTAATTTGGTTTGGGTGAAGATTATAAAGGTCAGAGGTATACACTAGGCGCTGTCGATCACAAATATGCGATCTCCACTAGGCGTCGATCCTTTTGGACAGCACGATTGATTACCATGCGATGTTAACATGGATATCGCCATTACATCATATGACCGCAGGATCATGTGTGCGACAGTGCTTTGCTTTTTGCTTCCCAGCATGCCATGCCATAACGCGTGGGTGGCGTCGTGGTACATACACGCGACTGCAGTGGCACTGTCATCGTTAGCGTCTGGCGATCGTGAGATGGAACATTCGACTGTATCGCCCGTTGGGATTCGAGCTTTGCTGCTGCTGCTGATTGACTAAGTAAGTAAGTAAGTAAGTAAGTAAGGTAATTTACTTGGTGCCAAGACGATAAAGGTCACAGGTCTAGGCGCTGTCGATCACAAATATGCGATCTCCACTAGGCGTCGATCTTTTTGGACAGCGCGGTTAATTACCATGCTATGATAACATGGATATCGCCATTACATCATATGACCGCAAGATCATGTGCGCGACAGTGCTTTGCTTTTTGCTTCCCAGCATGCCATGCCATAACGCGTGGGTGGCGTCGCGATAAATGTACGCGACTGCAGTGGCACTGTCATCGTTGGCGTCTGGCGATCGTGAGATCGATAATTCGAGTGCGTTGCCCGTTGGGATTCGAGCTTTGCTGCTGCTGCTGCTGCTGCATTTTATACACTAGGCGCTGTCGATCACAAGTATGCGATCTCCACTAGGCGTCGATCTTTTTGGACAGCACCATTAATTACCATGCGATGTTAACATGGATATCGCCATTACATCATATGACCGCAGGATCATGTGCGCGACAGTGCTTTGCTTTTTGCTTCCCAGCATGCCATGCCATAACGCGTGGGTGGCGTCGTGGCACATACACGCGACTGTGGTGGCACTGTCATCGTCAGCGTCCGGCGATCGTGAGATGGAACATTCGACTGTATCGCCCGTTGGGATTCGAGCTTTGCTGCTGCTGCTGCTGATTAAGGTAAGTACTAGGCGCTGTCGATCACAAATATGCGATCTCCACTAGGCGTCGATCCTTTTGGACAGCACCATTAATCACCATGCGATGTTAACATGGATATCGCCATTACATCATATGACCGCAGGATCATGTGCGCGACAGTGCTTTGCTTTTTGCTTCCCGGCATGCCATGCCATAACGCGTGGGTGGCGTCGTGGTACATACACGCGACTGTTGTGGCACTGTCATCGTTAGCGTCTGGCGATCGTGAGATGGAACATTCGACTGTATCGCCCGTTGGGATTCGAGCTTTGCTGCTGCTGCTGCTGCTGCTGCTGATTGACTAAGTAAGTAAGGTAATTTACTTGATGCCAAGACGATAAAGGTCAGAGGTAGGTAATTTGGTTTGGGTGAAGATTATAAAGGTCAGAGGTATACACTAGGCGCTGTCGATCACAAATATGCGATCTCCACTAGGCGTCGATCCTTTTGGACAGCACGATTAATCACCATGCGATGTTAACATGGATATCGCCATTACATCATATGACCGCAGGATCATGTGTGCGACAGTGCTTTGCTTTTTGCTTCCCAGCATGCCATGCCATAACGCGTGGGTGGCGTCGTGGTACATACACGCGACTGTTGTGACACTGTCATCGTTAGCGTCTGGCGATCGTGAGATGGAACATTCGACTGTATCGCCCGTTGGGATTCGAGCTTTGCTGCTGCTGCTGATTGACTAAGTAAGTAAGTAAGTAAGTAAGGTAATTTACTTGGTGCCAAGACGATAAAGGTCACAGGTCTAGGCGCTGTCGATCACAAATATGCGATCTCCACTAGGCGTCGATCTTTTTGGACAGCGCGGTTAATTACCATGCTATGATAACATGGATATCGCCATTACATCATATGACCGCAGGATCATGTGCGCGACAGTGCTTTGCTTTTTGCTTCCCAGCATGCCATGCCATAACGCGTGGGTGGCGTCGCGATAAATGTACGCGACTGTTGTGGCAGTGTCATCGTTGGCGTCTGGCGATCGTGAGATCGATAATTCGAGTGCGTCGCCCGTTGGGATTCGAGCTTTGCTGCTGCTGCTGCTGCTGCATGTAATACACTAGGCGCTGTCGATCACAAATATGCGATCTCCACTAGGCGTCGATCTTTTTGGACAGCACCATTAATTACCATGCGATGGTAACATGGATATCGCCATTACATCATATGACCGCAGGATCATGTGCGCGACAGTGCTTTGCTTTTTGCTTCCCAGCATGCCATGCCATAACGCGTGGGTGGCGTCGCGATAAATGTACGCGACTGCAGTGGCACTGTCATCGTTGGCGTCTGGCGATCGTGAGATCGGAAATTCGACTGCGTCGCCCGTTGGGATTCGAGCTTTGCTGCTGCTGCTGCTGATTAAGGTAAGTAAGGTAATTTGGTTTGGGTGAAGATTATAAAGGTCAGAGGTATACACTAGGCGCTGTCGATCACAAATATGCGATCTCCACTAGGCGTCGATCCTTTTGGACAGCACGATTGATTACCATGCGATGTTAACATGGATATCGCCATTACATCATATGACCGCAGGATCATGTGTGCGACAGTGCTTTGCTTTTTGCTTCCCAGCATGCCATGCCATAACGCGTGGGTGGCGTCGTGGTACATACACGCGACTGTTGTGACACTGTCATCGTTAGCGTCTGGCGATCGTGAGATGGAACATTCGACTGTATCGCCCGTTGGGATTCGAGCTTTGCTGCTGCTGCTGATTGACTAAGTAAGTAAGTAAGTAAGTAAGGTAATTTACTTGGTGCCAAGACGATAAAGGTCACAGGTCTAGGCGCTGTCGATCACAAATATGCGATCTCCACTAGGCGTCGATCTTTTTGGACAGCGCGGTTAATTACCATGCTATGATAACATGGATATCGCCATTACATCATATGACCGCAGGATCATGTGCGCGACAGTGCTTTGCTTTTTGCTTCCCGGCATGCCATGCCATAACGCGTGGGTGGCGTCGCGATAAATGTACGCGACTGCAGTGGCACTGTCATCGTTGGCGTCTGGCGATCGTGAGATCGATAATTCGACTGCGTCGCCCGTTGGGATTCGAGCTTTGCTGCTGTTGCTGCTGCTGCTGCATGTACTAGGCGCTGTCGATCACAAATATGCGATCTCCACTAGGCGTCGATCCTTTTGGACAGCACCATTAATTACCATGCGATGTTAACATGGATATCGCCATTACATCATATGACCGCAGGATCATGTGTGCGACAGTGCTTTGCTTTTTGCTTCCCAGCATGCCGCGCCATAACGCGTGGGTGGCGTCGTGGTACATACACGCGACTGTGGTGGCACTGTCATCGTCAGCGTCCGGCGATCGTGAGATGGAACATTCGACTGTATCGCCCGTTGGGATTCGAGCTTTGCTGCTGCTGCTGATTAAGGTAAGTAAGGTAATTTGGTTTGGGTGAAGATTATAAAGGTCAGAGGTCTAGGCACTGTCGATCACAAATATGCGATCTCCACTAGGCGTCGATCTTTTTGGACAGCACGATTAATTACCATGCGATGTTAACATGGATATCGCCATTACATCATATGACCGCAGGATCATGTGTGCGACAGCGACAGTGCTTCGCTTTTTTTTTCCCAGCATGCCATGCCATAACGCGTGGGTGGCGTCGTGGTACATACACGCGACTGTTGTGGCACTGTCATCGCTAGCGTCTGTCGATCGTCAGATCGTTAATTCGACTGCGTCGCCCGTTGGGATTCGAGCTTTGCTGCTGCTGCTGCTGATTAAGGTAAGGTAATTTGGTTTGGGTGAAGATTATAAAGGTCAGAGGTAGGTAATTTGGTTTGGGTGAAGATTATAAAGGTCATAGGTCTAGGCGCTGTCGATCACAAGTATGCGATCTCCACTAGGCGTCGATCTTTTTGGACAGCACGGTTCATTACCATGCGATGTTAACATGGATATCGCCATTACATCAAATGACCGCAGGATCATGTGCGCGACAGTGCTTCGCTTTTTGCTTCCCATTATGCCATGCCATAACGCGTGGGTGGCGTCGCGGTACATACACGCGACTGCAGTGGCAGTGTCATCGTTAGCGTCTGGCGATCGTGAGATCGAAAATTCGACTGTATCGCCCGTTGGGATTCGAGCTTTGCTGCTGCTGCTGCTGATTAAGGTAAGGTACTAGGCCCGGTCGATCTTAAATTAAGATCTCCACTAGGCGCATCTGACGGTCGATGGGATTATTTATCTTGCCGACGTGGCGCACTCGAGAGATCCGAACATGAACATCGAGTCTGCCATTCCATTAATGATTTGACATTTCTCGAACCTCGCGTCTGCTATGCAATGTAAAAGCGAATCTATCTGATTTCCGAACATCGCGTCGGCCATACGATGTTTAAATCATTTTCGCCATTACATTATCTGACCGTAGGATCATGTGCGCGACAGTGCTTTGCTTTTTGCTTCCCAGCATGCCATGCCATAACGCGTGGGTGGCGTCGCGATAAATGCACGCGACTGCAATGGCAGTGTCATCGCTAGCGTCTGTCGATCGTCAGATCGATAATTCGACTGCGTCGTTCGTTGGGATTCGAGCTTTGCTGCTGCTGCTGCTGATTAAAGTAAGTAAGTAAGGTAAGGTAAGGTAATTTGGTTTGGGTGAAGATTATAAAGGTCAAGGTAGGTAAGGTAAGGTAAGGGTAAGGTAAGGTAATTTGGTTTGGGTGAAGATTATAAAGGTCAGAGGTAGTAAGGTAAGTAAGGTAATTTGGGCAGGTTCCAAATCATAAGGAGCAGAGGTTTTCTAAAAATATCAAAATTAAAAATACCGGCCCACGACTTTCTCTTTGCACTTTCTCGATATTTATTTCGGATGTTCGGTTATGTGGCACACCTACCCTACGGACCCCCCCTAACTACCCTAGCTACCCAATAATCACACCTGTAAAGCAAGATGCATGTCACGGATAGAGTATCAGAGAGCACTAATAATCAAGCATCATTCCTCTGCTCCTTATGATTTGGAACCTGCCCAAATTACCTTACCTTACTTACCTTACTTACTTAATCAGCAAAGCGCGAATCCCAACGGGCGACACAGACGAACTTCCGATCTCACGATCGCCAGTCGCTAACGATGACAGTGCCACTGCAGTCGCGTACATTCACCGCGACGCCACCCACGCGTTATGGCATGGCATGTTGGGACGCAAAAAGGGAAGCACTGTCGCGCACATGATCTTACGGTCAGATGGCCTAGTGGAGATCTCCTTTCTGAGATCGATCCGCCTAGTATTAGTGCAAATAGTTAATAGTAATGCGGGCAAGAGGAACCCGCTAAGCAATACCGGAATGGAACGAACATAAATTCAATGCCAATGAGGCGGGCGGGTGGGATGATACGATGATACCCTTCCCGAAAACAGATCAAGTTCACGTAGAGTACAATATTGGGTGCCCTATACGAGTAGTATCTAGTAGTATGTGACTCCTTTTGTCTGCCGTTGCCTAAAATGCTAATTTCTGGTTGGTCCAACTCGGATGACACGTCTGCGGACAAGAGGTAGTTATAGCTGCCACGTCAGACTATATGCTCTGGACTGTGCCGGAGGCGCAGTCCAGAGCATATAGTCTGACGTGGCAGCTATAACTAGCTTGTCGCTCGCTCGTCTTCGACTGATCCTACGGTCGCACTGCTCGCTCAGACCCGACTGCTATTTCTTGCCACGTCACTATCATAACGTTTGAGCTCTGTTTCCGAATCCTTGATGTTGTTCGACATTTTGCTCTCTCCTCCCGAAATTTGGAAACGAAGCGACAGCATCGAGCATTTGGAAACAGCATCGAGCAGCCCGCGACAGCCCGCGACAGCCCGCGACAGCCGATTCAGTCGCGTTTTTTGCGCGGTTCGGCACGATTGTTCTCTTTTGGCGACCTTTCGCGTGAATCGGCTCCCATAAGCTTCCCTTGTGCGAAGGTGGGATAAGGCGAATGGCGTTCCCACGGTGGTAGGGGCGGGGATGGGGAGGGAACACCATCCTTCCTACCTGACGCTTTTTGGCAGGGCCCTTACCATGTGCACCCACTATCGGGAAAGCCAATCAGAACATGCCAGCTCAAAGATGCGATTGCAATACGACTTTTGTAAGTGCACAAATGGCAAATCACCATTGGTTGTCGATGACGAGCGAGCGACAAGGGTTCTTGTCAAGCCGTGCTATATAATTTTATACAAGAAATAAAAAGCAAAATATAAAAATATAAAAATGAAAATATACAAAAGGGAAGGGTTATACGCGCTGGAATTCACACGTCGTTTCCATCTCAATCCCGAAAAAATTCTGAACCAGCGTGACGGTCATATCGTCTTGCATCGCATCGTCTCGCGTGTCATCGTGAATTTAATTTCCAGGATTATTAAAACAGATAATCAATTTATCTTCCGTCCTACCTGACGCTTTTTGGCAGGGCCCTTACCATGTGCACCCACTATCGGGAAAGCCAATCAGAACATGCCAGCTCAAAGATGCCATTGCAATACGACTTTTGTAAGTGCACAAATGGCAAATCACCATTGGTTGTCGATGACGAGCGAGCGACAAGGGTTCTTGTCAAGCCGTGCTATATAATTTTATACAAGAAATAAAAAGCAAAATATAAAAATATAAAAATGAAAATATACAAAAGGGAAGGGTTATACGCGCTGGAATTCACACGTCGTTTCCATCTCAATCCCGAAAAAATTCTGAACCAGCGTGACGGTCATATCGTCTTGCATCGCATCGTCTCGCGTGTCATCGTGAATTTAATTTCCAGGATTATTAAAACAGATAATCAATTTATCTTCCATCGATATCGCGGATACGATTACCGTTGGCGCTGGCGTTGACTAGCTCAACCATAAAGCGCTCGCTGCCACATTCACAGCTCATAATTTTCTCAACGTTCCTTCGCCTCATGGCCGGAACGGTGTTCACTGTGACTGCTGTGTTATGTGCAGGGATTGCGGAAGTGTTTGGCTGTTTTTATTTTTCAATTCGTTTATTGCATATATGCGAACTCACGGTATTCGGTGTGTGCAGCTTGTGTCGCAGGTTTTCCGATGGCGAGGAGGGACGCACCTTTTTGAGATGTGGAAGTCTAGGGCAACCTAGCTTGGGATGATACCCAACCACATCGGACTTACTTTGTTTTCATATTTTAATCTACTCACCTTGCATATGCATACAAACTTTGAGGAGCATCGAGGTTTGATAAGTTTTAGACTGATTTATCTTTTTGGGTTTGTGGCGCCATCGCGACCTCTTGGGATGTGGAAGTCAAGGTTGAGCATGCCAACCTTGCTTGGGTTCGAACCCAACCACATCAAAGTCTGAGTCCTTGTGCTTCAGGGAACTAAAATATGTATATCTTAGCAATATTTGTGGAAAGTCTCGTGCGCTAGAACGCACGGGAAGCCCTTGGCTGTTTGGCATGTATTGGGTTTGGGTCCATTCGAGCCCAAACCCAATAAATCTGCCAAAGAAATAAACTGTTCGTTTCGGGCACAGTGTATGCCAGTCCTTGAGCTTCATGGAACTTAAATGTATATATCTCGACAATATTTGTGGAACGTCTCGTGCGCTAGAACGCACGGGAAGCCCTTGGCTGTTTGGAATATATTGGGTTTGGTTACATTCGAGCCCAAACCCAATAAATCTGCCAAGGAAATAAACTGTTTGTTTCGCAAACAATGTATCTCAGTCCTTGTGCTTTAGGGAACTTGAAGATATATATCTTGGCAAAATATCAGCGTAGTTTCGTTTGCTAGGAAGCACGGGAAGACCTTGACTGTTTGGCATTTGTTGGCTTGGGTACATGAAAACCCAAACCCAAAAAGCTCTTTGTCATGAAGTGACCTTCTCGTGCATACTTGACGACAATCCTTGCGCGCAAGATGGTGAACTAATATTACTCTCAGCAAATTTAGTGCGAAGTTTCGTGCGCTAACACAGAGAACTTCGATGTGGTTGGGTTCGAACCCAAGCAAGGTTGGCATGCTCAACCTTGACTTCCACACCCCAAGAGGTCGCGATGACGCCATAAACCCAAAAAGATAAATCAGTCTCTAACTTATCACACCTCGATGCTCCTCAAAGTTTGTATGCATATTCAAAGTAAGTTGAACAAAACGTGAGAACAAGGTGGGTCCGATGTGGTTGGGTGTGATCCCAAGCTAGGTTGCCCTAGACTTCCACACCACAAGAAAGCGCGCCCCTCCTCGCCATCGGAAAACCTGCGACACAAGCTGCACAAAATGAGTATCGTGAGTTGGCACATATGAATAAGTAAACTGAAAAATAGAAGCAGCCAAACACTTCCGAAATCCCTGCGCATAACACAGCAGCCACGACATCATTCCGCCCATGAGGCGAAGCGAAGGACCGTTGAGAAAATTATGAGCAGTTAATGTTGGTGCGCAGCTCTTTATCCTTGAGCGAGTCAACGCCAACGGCAATCGTATCCGCGAAATCGATGGAAGATAAATTGATGATGATTTAATAATCCTGGAAATTAAATTCACGATGACACGCGAGACGATGCGAGACGATATGACCGTCACGCTGGTTCAGAATTTTTCCGGGATTGAGACGGAAACGACGTGTGAATTCCAGCGCGTATAACCCTTCCCTATACAAAATAGAATTTTCGAATTTCGAATATAATAAAATAATTTATTTGAGAAAATATCCAGAGGAGCATAAATGTTAATGTCGTGCTCCAGCAGGGGGGGGGGGCAAGACCCAGTGGTCAAACAGTGGGGGCCTTTGGTATTTCGCAATTGGTTACCTTAAAATCCCAGGGGGGTATAATTCATTTTTTGGTATGCGTCCGGACCAGGGCTGTGGGGTTTATATATAACCCTTGGGGTTATATAACCCTGATATAAGTGGGTTATAGTTATATAACTATAACCCTGCCGAAAGGCTCCAAAATGGGGTTATACTTATATAACTATAACCCCCGATATAACCGGGTTATATCGGGGGTTATATCGGGGGTTATATCGTCCCGATCTCGGAATTCATCCGATGAAGAATTGCAACTCACGCATATGCTTTCATAATCAGAAACTTGGAATGGGTTGGGTCAGAATCACCCAAATGATCCATTAATAGGAATGCAAACAACGAAGGGCAGAGTGGATTCTCTCAAGGAGGTTGAAGTGGCTGAGGAGGATATGGCTGACCACTTTGAAGATCTCTTAATCGAAAACGAGATGGTAGACTCTCAGATGGCGGAGACCTTTGAGGAATGACTGCATACGATTGGCTGGTTTTCTTACCCTTTCTTTTATATTTATGACACATCGGGTTTGGACCAATGAAAACGTGCCACGCAGGCAGCAATTCTCAGCTATATTAATGATGAAATGTTGATGTGGAAGTGGGGAGGCCACGTGTTCAGAACTGGATTGGTCAAGTGCATTGACGTGTTCCCAATGTTCGGAAGATTCCATTGAATATTGGTGCTGATCAGCACCAATATTCAGAGTATTCGGGGGCCAAACAGCCCCAATATTCAAATGAAATATTACGAATTTGGGAAAATGCCAATGCCCTGTGACCCAGCTCTGCCGGAACACGTGGCATTGACGACTTTGACCCGAAATTAGGTCAAAGCCGACAACGCCTGCGAAATGCTGTGTTGTGCTCTGCCTAAAAATGTTCTAATGCGTGTCAGACAAATACATTATGCAAACAGAACATACACGGCAAAAGCATGGCCGGGATCTCCGCGGTGCGCGGTGATGGGCGAGAAAAACCCAAAGCCCCCGGATCCCACACAAGACGTCGGACCGAAAACATACAAGATGAAAACAAACGAATGCGATACACACACGTAAGCGAGTGCATACAAAATGCGGCACACCAGTTGAGCAACAAACACATTGGGCGCGTGTGTCACAAGGGGGCATACGCGGATGCCACATGGGGCATATGGCGGGGGGGATCGGGGAATTAGGGAGAATACACAAGTCATCTGAAAACGTACAGTGACATGAAGGGCACACACACGAAAGTGCATATGAAACTAAAATGGTATGCGTGGATGCAGCGAGGATCTCGTAGGCGAGCGTTGAGCGTGGAGTCGGTCGAAGATGAACACAAGCGGAAAGGGGTCGACTAGTCGAAGGTCATCATGCGGTCGACCACTGATCCTGCATGTAAGCAAAAAGTTAGTCATGCATACACATATCGATGCATACACACTTAACGTCAGTCGCAGAAACCTCCCTACGGTCCTAGGAAATTGTAGTATGTGTACTAAAGGTGTACTAAAGGCATACTAACAGCAGTATATGTAGTCAAGTTAGTATGCCGCTAGTATGCGGTTAGGATACCGTTACGGTACCCACTACGTGAGACTAGATATTAACGGCATACTAACGCCATACGTCTTAACGACCCGTTAGTACGTGCATATGATGCCGTTAGGACGCCCCTAACACATGCATCTTAACTGGTTTTAGGATGCCGTTATGATGTTCGTAGGACGACGTTAGGACATACTAACAAATGCATATTAACAGGCGTTAGGATGCCATTATGGTGCTCGTAGGACGACGTTAGGACATACTAACACATGCACTATAACTGGCGTTAGGATGCCATTATGATGTTAATAGGACGACGTTAGGACATACTGACACATGCACTATAGCTGGCGTTAGGATGCCATTATGATGTTAATAGGACGACGTTAGGACATACTAACACTGACACCCTAAAGGCGTCCTAACGACATGCTATCTGGGACATAGTAACGGCATACTGATATTGTTATGGACGGAGTGTGCAATAGCAAAACAAGATTGGGAAACAATGCAAGCAAACGTGCTACAAAACTATGAAACAAGTTTGATTTATTTGCACAAGTACAAAAATTCATAATTACAAAAATGTTACCATGTTGCCCCATACGCGTGAGGGGCATCCTCCTCACGCATCCTCCTCGGGGGGGCCCGCGAAGGCGTGCTCTAATGCCCCGTACCGGATGTACGCGGCATCTACGACTAGGGGCAAGGGTCTAGCAGCCAGGGCAACGTTTTTTTTGCCCCGGAAGGCTGCCCAAAAGTATCTTTCAAGGTCCTTGCCCCTTACAAGGGCTTTATTTAGGAAGGGGTCGGCTTTTTTAAGAATCGTGTTCAAGGCCGCGATCCCCTTCCCAGCGAACTCGTCGACACCTGAGTTGCCTGTTCGTTGGTTTGCCTTCGATATCTGTGGCAAACCAGATTAACTTAAGTTAGAGGGGAAAGTGAATACAGCTGCAAATTCCGTTAAGACGCCAATAACATACTAAAGGAGTCCTAAAGGCATCCTAAAGGCAAAAAGTGCAGCAAAACTCACCTCCAGACCCAGGAAGAGGGGGGGGAGCTTCAGCTCCTCGGATACGTGCCAATGCTCCACTGACTGGCGGTGGAGGTCACACACAGTGACCTTCCCTGCCAACAGGGGCACCTCCTGTTTTAAAGCCCCGTTGGAGGTGAAGTATTCCTTCTCCTCCAATGGGGCTTTGATGGCCTCGTCATCGGCCGTAGGGCGGGCGTAGACGTAGACCTCGGTCCCCACTGGATACCTCGAGGCCAGGTTGACGTGGTCTTCCTCGTCCGACTGGGTGCCTCCATGTCCCCCCCCCTCCCCCTCCTTGCCCTTGTCGCGAGGATCCTCCTTGCCCTTTTTGGCCTTTTGGGCTCTCGTGCTTTTGGAGGGAGAAGCCCCGGGGGCCTCCTCCGACTCAGCAGGTCGCTTTCGGAGGGGCTCTTCCTCTTCGGCGTCCTCCTCCTCTTCGTCCCCGAGGGATAAAACGCTCTTCGACCACGAGGCTAGTAAACACTCGCCTGCAAAGCAGTTAGTAAACAGTTAGTATGCGGTTAGTATGTTAGCGCCATACTAAAGGTGTACTAACAGAAAACACAGTGTCCAGAGAGGAAATAAGTTATGCATGTTTTCACAAAAGGGCTCATTACGTGCAACTTACGTGTATCCTCCAGGCTAGGGAGGCCCTCCTCGTACGTGGTGGGAAGAGCCACAGGCTCATCAATCCCAGCTTTTTTCAAGGCCTCAAGCTTTGCCGCGTCGTTGTAGACCGTGAGGGAGATTCCCTCCGCCCCCTCCACCTTCGCGAAGGGGTGCTTTGCGTGGGGCTTCAAGACCCACGCTTTGCCCTTCTTCTTCCACGATCCATAACGGAACGCGGAGCGGAAGTTGTTGACGTCGTTTCTTATCTTCCCTTGTATATAGGGGATGATTGCGACGTCCACGGAGTGGTCGTGACCACTCTCCTTGGCGATTTTGCGCACGAGCTCGGCGTACGCTTCTTGTTGGGCCCCCACGTTGACGAGGGGATTCCATTCCTTCATCGCCACTGAGTATTCGCACAACGTGAAGGAAGAAGAAAGTTAATTAAGCAACAAGAATACAACCTAGCAACGACAATCCAACGAACCGCGGTGCGCACCCGTCTCTTTGTTGATCGCGGCGCGCACCGCCCGCTCGTGGGGTTGTAGAACCCCGCGATTGCGCATGCGCATCCCAACCGCTCCCTCTTTTAATTTTCGGGGGGGCCTTTGCTTGGTATTACTCCACTTGGCATCTTTTGCGGTGGCGGGGGCGGAGGCGAATCCCTCTTCGCTTTTTCTATGCCACGACACGTAGTCCAACAAGCCCGCCAATGATTTCTCCTCTCCCATAGCATCGCAGAGGTCGTCGTATGCCTCTCGCTCCTCGGTTGTGGGGTGACTCATCGATGCGTGGATGTTTGAGTGAGGGGCTCGGCCTGGCTTAGGGTGTGTACGGTTTGGTACGGGTGAGTTGCGTCTTTATCGATGAGACACCACGCAGAGTGAAACGTTAAGACGCCTTTAGTTGGCGGCTAGCATGCTACGGCGCTCCTCCCCGGTTACCGTTCGAACTTCGGTTCGTTACCTTGCATTCGCATTGACCACGCAGTTCGAATTTGTGGCGCTCAATTTTCTTTTTTCGTGACCTTTTTACGCAAGCCCTTCTGTGTCATACGTTGTGTCATTGAACTTGGTCACTTTGCATCTGCGGTGAGCATCGCTCTTGCCGTAATCGTCTAGTGGTAGGATGTCGCTCTTGAAGGCGGAGGGTGTGCGGTTCGAATCCCTGTAAGGGGCAGTTATATATAAGAAACGATTTTGTTCGGTCCATTCTTCTGGGTGTCACCTCGACCGTCCGATTGCTACAAAATCATTGGGGGTGAGAACTTTCCATTTTATTTCTTTTGTTTATATTTATTTTTTGCTCCTGCGCATTTTGAAAAAATCGTGCGCACAAAATGCTTCATATCTATGGCAAAAAAAACAAAACCAACATTTTGCTTGGAGGGGTGTGTTCCCTTCAACTTGCCCATTTCCCTGCCAAATTTTTGTTTTTTTTTTTTTCGCTATTTTTGGGTCTTATAGCTTATGTCATACAAGTCATATGACGTTAGTACCCCTTTAGCATGCCATGTACATTACGCGGATATTATGCCGGTAGCATGCTCTTATGGTGTCATTTAGTATCCTAACGCCAGACTTGCAGTTTTTTTGTTTTTTTTTGTTTGCATGCGTCTTTGTTAGTATGCCGTTACGGTACCCACTACGTGAGACTAGACGCCGTTAACATGCTATCGCCACGCCGTTAGCGGCATACTAGGTGAGACTAGACGCCGTTAACATGCTAACGCCACGCATGCTAAAGGCGTGCTAACTACATGCTAACGGCGACAACATGTTAAAGGTGTCCTAAGGGCGTGCTTTAGGGTGCACATCTTAACAGGCCTAGAGGAATATTCCTCAAAAGATTCCCTGGTTAGGACACCTTTAGGAGGCCTTTAGGATGCCTGTAGTTCGCCCATCCTAACGGTATCCTAATGACACCCTAACGTGTGGCATTAGGACTCCTTTATGACGTACTAACCGCGTCTTAACAGGCCTACGGGGGGAGGGGGGGGGGTCACAGGCCTGCGATGCCCCGTAAAGCACTTCGCCCCGGAGAGCATTTCTCCGCGCTACGTGAACAATGGACTCGCCAACTTCCCCCCGATGCATCCGATGACCAGTTCGTGCAGGCGTCCGCAAGTACACCCCGTGCGGCCCCGGGTCACCGTGGGCTTTCCCTCCAACGACAAGAACGACCGGTGGCCAAAACGCGTGCGCCACGACTAGCCCGAATGGCCATGTGTCACCCAGCACCTCACCCAGTACCCTTGGCACCACCGCGTGGTCCGGTGAATATTGCCACCTCCGCACCATCAACTCCGGCGGTACCACTTGCTGCCGATACCGTCGGTTGTCCGGAGGGTTTCCGGTTGGGTCAACATTTCGAGGAGCACACGAAGAAGTTTCGAGTTAGCCAATGGGCGGAAACCACTGTGGCGTGCGTGAATGATGCAAGGTGAGTGATTTCGTTTTTTCAAGGACCCTTTGAAAGTGCCCTAACTTTCAGTTGGACTCTTGAATCACAATCGTCCATTTGGACCTTCGCAGCACTGTCGCACACATATGATGCCGTTAGCATGGTAAAGACTATGTATCGACGTACTAGCGACATCTTAACTGCACTCTAACGTGGCAGGTGCCAAACGGAAGACATGATGCGTGCTCTTTGTCACGTAACCGCTTGTAGATTGGAAGCGCGTAAGTCGAGAAACGTCTGCATGGTTCAGATTTACACTTGTGGCCATCGCAAGGACGAACCAACTTGCATGACTCCCCGCGACTTTCATCGTTGCGCCCAAGACATGCTAACGACCCTACGGTACCCGTCATGGTTGCCGATCCCGTCCATTTTGGAAGAAGAAC
>LGRX02001383.1:0-88179 GCA_001247695.2 Cymbomonas tetramitiformis
TGTATATATATATTGTATATATTGTAGGTACGGCCATGTTGCGGTGTATATTGTTATGACTTGCACATACTTGGAATAACTTCTCCGTATCACGTGCTACATCTCACGCACCCGCAATATATGCAATTTCTGCTTTGCAGCCCTTTTTACAGACGAAATTAGCTCCCCAGCACCCCGTGAATATGACCCGATGTGAAATTTCGCTTCTCATTGCCTAGGTATGACCTCTAAATACTTCTCACAACTTCTAATAACTTCACCGTATCACGTGCAACATCTCACGCGCCCACGAGACATGCATTTTCTGTTGTTGCAGTCAGTTTACAGACGAAATTAGCCCCCCAACGCCCCGTGAATGTGACCCGATGTGAAATATCACTTCTCGATGCCTAGTAATAACTTCTAGATACTTCTCACAACTTCTAATAACTTCACCGTATCATTTGCATATCTCACGCGTCCACGAGACATGCATTTTCTGTTTTGCAGTCAGTTTACAGACGAAATTAGCTCCCCAACGCCCCGCGAATGTGACCCGATGTGAAATATCACTTCTCGATGCCTAGTAATAACTTCTAGATACTTCTCACAACTTCTAATAACTTCACGGTATCATTTGCATATCTCACGCGCCCACGAGACATGCATTTTCTGTTTTGCAGTCAGTTTACAGACGAAATTAGCTCCCCAACGCCCCGCGAATGTGACCCGATGTGAAATATCACTTCTCGATGCCTAGTAATAACTTCTAGATACTTCTCATAACTTCTAATAACTTCACCGTATCATTTGCATATCTCACGCGCCCACGAGACATGTTTTTTCTGTTTTGCAGTCATTTTACAGACGAAATTAGCTCCCCAGCACCCCGTGAATATGGCCCGATGTGAAATTCCGCTTCACACTGCCTAGGGATGACCTCCAAATAATTCTCACCAACTCTAGTAACTTCCCCGTATCACCCACATATCTCACGCGCCCGCAAGATATGCAATTTCTGTACCGCAGCCCTTCTGCGACCCGTTAGCAGCCTGGTGGCCACCGCGGTGATCAAAAATGTGAAATATTGCCTTTGAATGATTTCTTTTAACAACTAAGTACTTCCTGAAACTTCTTGCGACTTCTAAATGCCATTTTCATCGATTATGCAATTTATAGTGCAAGGCCGTCCACCTAGCCGTGCTACATGCCCGCGACAGCATGAAGGCGAAGCCGCTGTGCCACCGCTGCCGCAAGGCCGGTAAAGGTGAGGTGTATCACCCGTGCCGCGACTGCCCGCTTGGCGGTCGCCAACACTCGCCAGGCTCGGCCGCGGCTTTCTGCATTCCCAATGAGCAGGAGGACGCGGAGGGCCTGCACGCACTCGCGCTCGTGCAGGTCTTCCAGGACGCGGCAGACATTGGACCGGAGGCATTCTCGCATGCGGCGTTGGCGTAAGGTCCGCCCGCGGTGCTCTCCACGGACGGCGTCGGTGGGATCGACGTGGCGGCCTACGGTTTCTCCGTGCCGCCTCCGCCTTCTGGCGGGACCGACGACGAGGACATCTTGCGGCGGCTTGATGCCCTCACCTCTGAGGTTCAGGCCGCCCAAGACAAGGTACATTTTACCCACGCATCTTTCATTCCTGGGAGCGAAGCGGAGGGACATGCATCGGCTCTGGTGTGTGGCCCTGCCGCTGCGGTGGGGATCACACCGGAGGGGCAGGTTCCGGCAGGTGGTGCGGCGGCATCGGCGTCCGCCGTGCCGGCCCCTGCTATGCTTGTTTCGCAGGTGGAGGATGTGGAGCCCGCGCCGACTGAGTTGGCGCGGGTGACCACCACGGAGGCGACATGCGGTGAGTTCGGAGGCTTCGTGCAGACTGATATCTGGTGTACTAGGATATTCCGGTACAATATCATAGTATAGTACCTGGCGCTGTGATAGAAAAGGCTAATATATATTACCCATATATTATATATTAGACTGACGGAAACACTAGCAGGGAGTGACACCACAATTCACTGCAGACTAAGATGAGATAATAAAATAACTTTGGGGTTTTATTATCGCGAAACGGTGAAGAGAGAAGCAAGCTGACGTGGCACCTCGGGTCAAGGGGTGAACGGGTGATCAGAGAGTGTGTGACTGCCCCCCACCTTATGGGGGGGGGCTGAAAGTCTCATCTCACATCACACCACCTCACCCCGAAGGCGTGAGGTGCCACAACAAGGCAGGCACGCCTGCATCCCAAACCTAAACCCTAGGCAAAAATAGGCAGCAGTTACAGGCCCATGGGCCTTCGCTTGCAGTCCGAAACTACTGCACTACGTAGCTAGAGCTGTTCACCGCAAGTGTCTGTCTAATTCAGTGATGCACACCACCAGACCGTGATGTGTCTGGTGGCAGGTCGATTGTGGCATTGGCGACGGGCTGCGACCCCATGAAAGGCGGTAACCAGATCGGCCCCTCAGATACCAACCAATACAGTACCTGTGCGCGGCCATGGCGTAACGTGGCCAAGCACCACCAGAGGCAAGTGGCAGAGGGGGAGGAATGTGGGAAATGCGGAAAGTGGCTCGAACACAAAGGTGTCGAACGCACGAGGAAGTGGGGGTGGGAGACGAAAGGCGTTCTCAAGCAACACCACATCGTAGTGAGGTAGCACACAACGCGAAGGCGAGGAACGCGGTGAGGCGCTCTCGTAGGAGTCATAGCACTCGTTGTCGATGGCGAAAATGTCGGAGTCGTGCTTGGTGTCTGGTGCGCAAGCACCACCAGACACCACCAGACCAAAGCCAAAGGTAGAATGTTGTCGACGCAATCGAAGAGAGACCAACGCAGAACGAACAGCGGCCATACGCGCACGATGAGGTCCAGTGGACATGGTCGCTGACCACTGACTGCTGACTGCAGAATATGCGAACCCAAAATTAGGGTTCCCAAGCGAAAAGCGAGTTTCTCGTAAAATCAAGCAAATCAAACGATGAAAGGGTCAATTTGGGGTAGATTCTCGCGGGGAAAACGTCGGTCAAGTCAAAAACGTCGTGCGGTAAACCGTTCTCCCGCCAGGAGCGGTGCTGCTGGCCAGATAGTCGAGAGCGCGTTTGGGTGCTTGGTGTGAACGTAACTTTCCGTAAAATTAACCAAATCGAGCGATGAAGAAGTCAAATTTGGGTAAAAGTCGACGAGGAAAGCGGCGGTGAGGTCAAAAACGTCGTGCGGCAAGCCAATTCTCCGGCAGCGGAGGCGCTGTTGGCCAGAGTGTTGAAGGCGTAAATGTCTGTTGAAAGTTCAGAGATGCGGCGAAATCAAAAACGCCGATACGTAGGGGCGAAGGTCTCGTTAAATTCGGTTGAAGTTGGTCGAAAACTTACAATTTTCCGAGGTACGTGCGGAGGTTACGTGCAGGTTACGTGCGGGTTACGTGCGGGTTACGTGCGTGATCAAAGTTGCCGAGAAAAGGATGCCACACCAAAGATGGTGGACCGATAACCTGATAGAAAAGGCTAATATATATTATATATTAGACTGGCGGAAGCACTAGCCGGGAGTGACACCACAATTCACTGCAGACTAAGATGAGATAATAAAATAACTTTGGGGTTTTATTATCGCGAAACGGTGAAGAGAGAAGCATGCTGACGTGGCACCTCGGGTCAAGGGGCGATCAGAGAGAGTGTGACTGCCCCCCACCTTATGGGGGGGGCTGAAAGTCTCATCTCACATCACGCTGGCGCGATTTGGAGGGGGGCGGTAAGGTTACTCTATCAACTATGTGCGGTAAGGTTAGCGGGTGACCTTACCGTAAGGTCGACCTTACATTACCGTCATTTTGGGGGGAAATTGGACGGTAATGTATAACCTTACCATTACGGTAGAGTCGATAACCTTACCGTAACGCTAACCTAAAAACCTAACCCCACACCTCTCGTCTGGTCCATACGCTTCCATCCGTCCATACACGATACAGTTGAACAGTCGAGTGAACACCGATAGCGATGCCCCTCGAGCCATCGAGTCACGAGTGTTCCTCTCCCTCGCCTGTCCCTCTCCGGTCTCGTCTGTTGATCTGTGTGTGACGTTCTAGACATCTTCGATCTTGTCGGTTTTAGGTTTTTCGTCAAAACGAAAAGGCGGTTATTGAAGGCGACCTTCGTACTGCTACGTCTTATCAGAGACCTCCTTTTAGCTCCCTTGTTCGCTTGTTAACACATCAAAATGGGAGATAAGTATCGTAAACCTCGTGTACGGCAGCGATCGAAAGCTGGGAAAATGGCGTTGTCCCTGGCAGGTGTCCTCTTATTGGTGTACTTCATGTGTTCCAGGGTTTTCCGCGGCAAAGCCACTCCCCCGGGAGAGATCACCAACGCAGTGTATGCAGAAGATGCCCTCCAAATCAATACAGGCGATGTGTCCTCAGGGGTGAGTAAGTTCGCACTTTAAATAGGTTTTCCAAGTAACGGCCCTATTCATTGCAGTTCTCTTCCTCTTCGAACCCAGGGAGCACAACCACTTATCGAGAAGGAAGTGGCAGAGATTATTGCACACGAAGAACCCGATCCTGATCTAGAGGTAGAGCCAGAGGTATCCCCCACCCTTCAGGCTGAAGGACTGTATAAGCTCGCGGCTCTCGACATCGATGGACGAGAAATCGATCTGGCTGAATACAAGGTACAGTGCAACCCGAACTCAGTACACCGGACATCTTCCTAGTTGAGGTGCCTGCTTAAACAAAGCCTGACGATAGTTCAAAGTACACACATGGATGTACAGAGTACATACATATATGAATATAATACTGCAAGCTTACATTCATTCAGGTTTGCCTCGATTTTAACTCACCTCGTCTCCAGTCTTATACATTTTCAGGGGAAAGTTACTCTTGTCGTGAACGTCGCCAGCGCTTGCGGATACACAGCAACCAACTACCAGGTAAGAGCTCAGAATTAGTTATTATTATTTTGGTTACTTTTACAGTTCGCTCGTTTCATATTTCCATATTCCGTTGAATTCCTTTCACTTCAGGGTCTTGAAGCACTATATAGAGAAATGAAGGACAGCGGAGTAGTGGTACGTGCCCTGCATATAATTTTATGTTTTTCAAATCCACTTGAGCTGTGCGACCTTACGAAGAACGCCTTCTCGAGCAGAACCTGGTCCAGACGTTTATTTTTCGTCCAAGTCGCACGAGCGTGTCAAGTGTGTCTAGGGTGCACGCATATTGAGTCTGTCAACCTGATTGAAGCCCGCTTCCACAGTTCACAACTTAAAGTTTTGCCACTCGGATATCATCTGTTCGAGCTTCGATTCATGACGTGTTCTTCCAAGGTTGGATAAAGGGTGAAGTGTGCACAGCCACTTTCGACTGAGCAATATACTATGGCAGGTGCTGGCGTTCCCATGTAATCAGTTTGGGCAGCAAGAACCTGGAAGTGAGCCTACCATCAAGGCTTTTGCTGAGGATAAGTACGGCGTTACGTTCCCTTTGTTTTCCAAGGTATTGCCCTTTGATCCTTCGTGCGGCGAAGAGTGCAAAAGGCAGTAACTTTGCTTTCAAGTAAATCAGAGTCAAGCATATGGTCGTTCCCCTTTAACATCCTCACGGCTACTATGCCGCTCTTCAAAAATAGATAGTGCACGAGCAGTCCTTGGTGATCCACGCAAAAAGTGCAGGCCGTAGAATTTCAAGGTTCAGCCTGACTCCCGACCGGACACTTAGAGCCTAGCCGCTTGATCCCTTTGTACAGCCTTAATCCTGGCCGGCCGTTCAGAGCCAAGCCGTAGATCCCAAAAGCAAAGCCAACTCTTAGAAAAGTGCAGTAACGGTGTGGAAATGCCACGAGTATTGTAGTAGACAGTCTCCCTCATAGACATTCGTCGACACATGAAGAAACTTTTCAGGTTGACCGCTCGACGAGAAACTGTCATCTCCTCGTGAAGACTCCGAGGGATACAGTTGAGTCAACTTTTGAAGTGATGATACGGTTTGCCTTGATTCAGATTGATGTAAATGGACCGAATACTCATCCGGTTTATTCCTTCCTGAAGGTCCGTCTCGCCCTCTTTGAATACCTTTTTTTTATTTTGGGATTACAATCTTTTTGCTCGGATAGTTTGCTATTTTGAGCCTATTGAAGGCGCTTACGATGCCACTTAATTCACGTAGGGCTCTCTCGATCCAATCTTAATCATCAGCACCACTGAATATGTATTTTTCCTCGCAGGAATCGCCCTCCTTTAAGAGAGACATCGAGTGGAACTTTGTGAAATTTTTAGTTGACAAGCAAGGCAATGTGGTGCAGCGATTCGACTCAAACTGGAACGATGCAGCTATCAAGCAAGCCATTCGCTCCATACTATAGAGTAAAAACTAGTCGGAATTGACTGTTGGGGGCCGCTGGGTACGGCCGGGAACGGTCTCCTCGGTCCCCTCGGTCCCGTCGGTCCCATGGGTCTGAGCAACGTGCTGCATCCCCACATTTAATGGGCAGACTGCTGGATTTATGCAGTGTGAGAAAAAGAAAGTCCAGAAGCACTTGTGATGTGCTCATACGACGTGGCTACTCACAAGAAGAATACTTGTCGCATACTACAAAGTCATCGGCCCGACCTCTTAGACGGCTAATCCATGATATTAAATTTGACACCAGGGTAGATATTAGCTCTGAATTCACAAAGAATATGGAGGAGACTCGGCCCTTGATGGTCACGTGAACAGATAGTATACAGCATGGTACAACTCGACCAAATCAATTTTTTCATTCACTGTGTGATCGCTGATCCACATGAATTGTACCAACAACTTATGGTGTTTTAATGATGTGTACAGCCTTGTGTTGCGTTGGAGCCATCGTAGGTTAGCTCACGATGGGTAAACAGACATAATCGTGTAGATATAATGCCATATTAATTGGGAAGTGACAAGAAGTTTTGTAGAGATGGGTCTTCGAACACTATGAAAGAGGGTGATGCAAACGGAGGTATATACAGCAAAGTTGTCGGACACCCGTTCGGTCAACAAGTAGGACTCGCTACACATAGAAACCCCAGGCGCCAAATATACCGTATTTGATATAGTCCATAACCAAGTCTGAGAGGCCGGCCTTAGTGTCTTCTCTCTCACCATGATCCAAACGATTACTTCCCCTCATCCTCCAATCATCTGAATCCTCTGCACGTGTTTCCCCAACAGTTTATTCATCTGACCCGACTCGGAGTCTCCTTAATCTATTTACCCCATGCTACCAGATCTGCCTTTTCAGGATATCTCGGATCGGTCGTGCCTCGTCACGCAGGGCAGACGGGTGAAGACGGGCTTTATATGCCGAATATTTATGCACATAAAACGAGTTTGCCGCCGACCTAACATCCGGGTTTCTGCCATATAATGTGTTGAGATCTTCGGTTTCGAAGAAGAAGAGAAAAAGCTCGTCAATCGAATACAAGAGCTTGGTATCTTCGTCCGGTTGGTTTCAAAAAATGCTTGTCGAGGGGATACATGAGAAGTGCGGCTGAACTTAAAATCAATACTATATTCCAATCACGTTTGTCGGGTTGTTCTATTCGATCGATGAGGGGTTTGAGCCCAGGGACTGCTAGAGTTTCATCGAGAAGGGCATATCTCGTTTTTGGAAAAATTTCGCACTCGGAATAAGTGACCGCTAGTAACAGAGCCCATTGTAATTGCCAGACGTCTCCCCATCGTGTGGAGCTTACTTTTTCGTCAGGCGTCTTGAACCCGCGAAGAGTGCTGGATGAGTTGACTAGATGGCGTTCGTCACTCCCATACGTAAGTACTCAAGCATGCTGACTCGTGTTATTGCGAACAGACATATATGCCGCTCGTTTCTCACACACCTCTTTCGACGCACCCAGTAGAGTATTGAAGTCATAACGTATGCTACTACCAATAGATTGCCATTGCACTTCCATATCATTCAGTACGGTCGAGCGACGTCATGATGAAGCCGTAACACGTCTCCCCACTCAAGAACACTGTGGCCTCACAATATGTTTAGGAGATATTACTTAACATAGAGGTACCACTTTTGACGGTGCCATTGTCATCTCGAATCTTCTGCCACCACATTTTCGTATGCAGTTCTTGGGGGCGGTTCTTGCACCCTTGGGGTGCGGCCCTTGGGGGTGCTGCTGCCCTTATTGAATCTCTAGTTATATACATGTTCGGCAACTATTGCATCGGGGCGTCCCCTGTGCGAGCTATCATAATGTAAAAAAGCTGCGTATGTCGTCTCTGCACCACTATTCCGCCCTCAAAACAATGGCATATTAGGCAGGGGTTTATATGCTTCAACAACAACAAAAAGTCCATACCACATGCGATTAATGCATATAACAACGTGTCTTAAGAGCTCCGGGTGCGCAGGCCCCTTCCTCCATAAATGGGTGGTTATAAGGTTGTCCCCTTCCTGTCATCGGTAAGGTGGCGTATTTTACTAGAATACGATGCCGAGGTAGGGTTTTGAATCATCGGACCAGCCGCTAATCGGCCATGCGAAGGCCTTAAAGACATCATCGCTTCCCGAAAGAATATCTACTCACCCACTGACTGTGGTATATCCCTGATTGTTTTGGTCTCAATATGGAGTCGAGGTGTTAGCAGTATCGAGTCAGTACTCAATCATATAGATATAAGCACATATCGGTTCGTGCGTGGACGGTTTTTGTAATCACAACTGATATGTTCCGTGATTCTACGCTCATAGAAAATGCTGTGTCTATCTAGACACAGTCCAGTCCTGTCCGATTCGCACACGGATCACGAGCTGAAATTGCGAAGATAACAAACATACAAAACAAGGCACGCTACCTGATTCCGGATTGCTCATGCCAGAATTTCTGACTTGCCTCGAATTTGACAAAAGAAGTCATCAAATTCGCAGGTGTGTGCACGATTGTAATCCATTTTCCTCTACATGCTCGGTTATAATGCACTGGAATCGAGAGAGCTGCAGCACTGCTGTATCATAATTATCCTTATATTCGATGATAGTGATCACAACCCGTCTTTTAGCACCATAAATCAGATTGTGCCTATCAATGAAAGGTCGTCAGTTCGCATCAGTATCGTTCACCAAACATATGAAGACTGCCTACTGCCTGTACCATCGACATCATGCCACACTCGTCTGATAAACATCGGGTTGTGGAGATTGCCTAGTCATCCGCATCATAAGTCGCGACAGCACAGGCTCGTTGTGACCATCCTGGCACATACAACCGGCATGATCAGCAATATGCCTTCCCAAAATATGATAATGATCAGTATCAAATTTCGTAGGTTACATCCTTGGCACACACTTTGCGCTTCGTAGGCTGACTGTGAGTGAGAATGCTTGAGTCCATCTCAGGTTGACACTTAGGCCCTGACCCATAATTCCTGCTGAATGTGGCGATTTGATTCCGAGCTTCAAGCACAGATTGCCGTTGATACGATGCCGTGAGCAGTAAATTGTACATTACCTCGGAGTCATTCCTGCCATCATCCATGTAAAGAGGTTCAGGACGACCCCATAATGACCGCTTTGATCTGACGGCGCTCCGCTGCTGTGGGCTCACTTCCAGGCATCTCGAGGCGTCCTCGGCGCTCCAACTCGATGGGATCTTCCGGGATCACCTCAACAAAATTGTTCAAATTCCCATCATCGTCTCTCGTGGGGGCATCTGGGTTGAGTGTCCACTCCCCATCAATGATATACTTGTAGCTAAATTTCCCCACCTGCGCCCGAGCGAGCCATGCCGAGGACTCAGACATGGCGGCAAGCAGATGCTAAGCAGGAAAGGAGGTGAAGTGCTGAAGCGGCTCACAAATCTGGTGCAGAGGGAGTCCACACTAGTGGCGCGCGCTCTGTCATGGGTGGTCGACACTCCGCATGGACTGCACAATGGTGGGATGTCAGAAGGATGAAGCAGGGTAGGTCAGGTGGCTGTGCTATGCAGGCGTAGGCGCAGGCGCACAATGCGAGGTCAAAATGCTGCCGGGTGGGGCCTCGGGGCACATGCCGAAGTGAAGACTTAAAACTGTTCATCCCAAGCTAGGAAACCCAGCTGGAAGACATGTCCACCTGTCTTTCACGAGATTCCAGTCATCAGCGTCACCTCATTGAAACTCAGTGTCAGGTGTCATCAGCGTCACCTCATTGAAACTCAGCGTCAGGTGTCAGCAGCGTCACCTCATTGAAACTCAGTGTCAGGTGTCATCAGCGTCACCTCTGGTTGAAACTCAGTGTCAGGTGTCATCAAAGGCCACATCATTGAAACTCAGTGCCAGGTGTCATCAGCGTCACCTCATTGAAACTCAGCGTCAGGTGTCATCAGAGTCACCTCATTAAAACTCAGTGCCAGGTGCCATCAGCGTCACCTCATTGAAACTCAGTGCCAGGTCTGTATTTATCGTACGTCACCAAGAGGCGATGCGCATGCTTCGAGCGGAAGGATTGCCCACATATCAAACCGATAAAGCAGGAGGTGCTGGGCCCGCAAGTACCGGCATGTCCCGCAACAGCACGAACTCGTCACCATCCTCGTCGAGACTGAGCTCGCACCTGGAGCCCCAGCCGCAGTCCAACCCTGCGAGCAAAACAATGTCGGGGCCCAAGTTGTGAGTCAGATCTGGGGGTTCCCGCCAGCCTGGTGAGGAGCTGCAGCAGTGATGCTTGCTGATACACCATTGGCTGAAGTGCAACTTTGAACGGGCAGTTGGCACGAGGCGCCGCGCAAGATCTTCCATTCATGCTTGCAGGGAGAAGCCCGCATATGGGCTTAGTGCACACCTGCGATCTCGACGGTCGTTGCCGTGCCTCTCGGAATGGATAATCTCACCTGAGGGCCAGGCCAGCACACCAGCTTGAACATTCCACCGTGTCAACTTGGGGGCATGCACATCCAGCTGAGCACATCGGGAGCTAAGCAACCACAGGCATGCCGTACATGTACCACCTTCCACTCGCCCTTTCCCTCGAGGGCGCTAGAGGGCTCACTCCATGCTCATGGGGCCTGAGGGCTGATACCATATACGCGTGAGGGGGCTGGACAGCCCACCTGCGTGGTGCTTCTGGAGCCGGCGAGGATGTCACAGGTGGCAGAGCGGATGGAGCCCAGCTGGGGGTGGCACGGGCGGCGGTCGAACAGCTGCTCGTAAGCCTTCTCGAGCGGCATGTCGAGCACCCAGTACATGTACGCCAGGGCCACCCCAGGGGCGCGCCCGAGCCCTGCTGTGCAGTGGATGTACGCGGTGCCCGGCTGTTCGGCCATTTGCTGCGCGAGGGTCTGAACCGCACTTGGCAGCTTCATGCGCAGATCAAAGGGGTCGAAGTCGCGGATGGGGAAGCGGATGTGCCGGATGTCAGGTCTCTCTCGGGCGCGCTCCTGGAGTGCCCCGGACGACCGCGCGCCGCATCAGGTCTTCAAGCAGGGGACGCGCCTTACCATGAATTTGCGCGTCGCCGCGTGGGATGCACACTGCCGGCTCGGGTCCCGCAAACCTTTGATTCCACCAATCAAATTCTAGCAAATTACACCCGAGTCCAGGGCTCATGGTGGAAGCAGCTTGAGACTGTGCTTGAACTTTAGCAGCACATGAGTTTTCTGTAGGGGGCTATCCCATGGGTGGGGGCCATCCCGAAGGCGGGCGACAGGAGCAGCGAGATGTCAAGAGATGACAACATGTTGACACCTCGCTGCTCCGAGCGAGATGACAACATATTTTGTACACCTTGAGTGTGCGCAGCTTGGAATCCTCCAAACAATTATGGAACACAGATGGGCATCGTGCATGCGCACACAATGGTCAGCTGATGTCGCTGTGAACCAGCTCACACGGGGGCAGTCATTGGGCATACTCGGATGGCCACAACGATCTAGAGCGACTTGCCAAAATTGCTGAGAGGAAATTGACATCGCAGACTACGTAGAGCGGGGACAGTGCACATCAAATGTTGATGTTGTGGATTCGCACACTTCGCCCACACTGCTCTTGGATACCCAAGATATGCGAGGTGCACTGAACACTGATCCAGAGAATCCACAGAAATGCATGCACACCACCAACTTGAATACTATATATATATATATATATACTTCGTATATATATATATATATGTTTGTGGCTGTTGTGCTATTATTATCAACCTAGAACTCCATACGCTGTGTTGCATACTTCCCTAGCGGCAGCCGCTCCGATAAAAACTATTTAGGAAGTGGCATCAAGGATGTGGGAAAGATGTTTCGAGCCAGGACGTATATCCTCCTAAGCAAAGGGCGGGTAACGCATCTCAGTGGACGGGCTCCTGAGGTTGCACCGGGCCGTGCTTGCACGCTCTTGAAGGCGGAGGGCAAAAACATCCCATCAGTTGGGTGCTACATTGGTTCTGTCATCCCGTGCTCCGATAAGCTTGTAGGCAGAGGGCACACATGCCGGCTCAACGGGGGCGACTTGGAGGATTTGCCTGGCCAGGTCCGCGTGCTAGGGAAGGCGAAGGAGCGATTAGTGAGAACGACAGCGGATATCAACGTTCCATCAGAACACGCTCCGGCGTGTTAAAGCGGAGGACCTTGATATCATCTCCATGGGAAGGGTGTCAGGATTCCGTCGAGTAAGGATCTCATGGTCTTGCAAGGGAAGGAGGGTGACCGTTTCCCAGATGGACGCTTCCCCGGTGGGCGTCTGATTGATGGACACTTCCCCGGTGGGCGTCTGACTGATGGACACTTCCCCGGTGGGCGTCTGACTGATGGACGCTTCCCCGGTGGGCGTCTGACCGATGGACACTTCCCCGGTGGGTGTTCAAACGACAGGCGCTTCACCGGTGGGCGTTTATACGACGGACGCTTCACCGGTGGGCGTTTAAACGATGGACACTCCTTCGATACGCAGAATATCAACGTTTTACACGGCCACATCTTGATGCTCGCGTATGCGAAAGACAGAGACTTTAGCTCGATATGCATGAATGATAGCGAGGTTCCATCACACCATGTTCTTATGTTCTTGCGAGCTGAGAACCCGAGCGTCAGCTTGGCGGGCGTGAAGTTAAAGTTCCGCCGGGATACGCTCATATGCGCTTGGAAGCGGAAGACGTAGACGTCAGCTGGATAACATGTCACTGTTCTACCTGGCCAATTTCCTTTACTCTTGTGAGCGGGAGATAAGGAAGTCGCCTCTGAGGGAGCGATGCCGAGGGTCCACCACGTCAGAGGCTAGAACTCGCTTGCGAGCAAACGATAGGGACTTTGCCCCGTTCGGCGAGATATCAAGATCATGCCAGTTAATATCCCGATGCTCTTAATAGTGGAGAAAAGGGGAATTATCTCTATGGCCGTGATGTGGACCTCCCTTTAGGCCAACGGCTATATGGTTACGTTTGCGGAGAACAGGGAGGCTACTCGACTTGCGTGGTATCGAAACATGGACGTCACCTCGATATGCGTGGTATCGAAACATGGATGTCACCTCGATATGCGTGAGATCGAGACAGGGATGTCATATGCGGTATCGACATGGATGTCACCTGATATCGTGGATGTCACCGATATGCGTGAGAACGAGACAGGATTTACCACAGGCGGAGAACGAGACAGGGAGTTTACCTCGACTCCGCGGCATCGAAACATGGACGTCACCTCGATATGCGTATCGAAACATGGATGTCACCTCGATATGCGAGATCGAGACAGGAGTTTATCTCGATATGAGAACGAGACAGGGAGGTTATCTCGACATCCGTGGTATCGAAACAGGATGTCACCTCGATATGCGTAAGAACGAAACGTGTATGTCACTTCGATATGATGGTATCGAGACCGCGAGGTTACCTCGACTTGCGTGGTATCGAAACAGGGATGTCACCTCGATATGCGTGATATCGAAACAGGGAGGTTACCTCCATATGCGTGAGATCGAAACAGGGAGGTTACCTCGATATGCGTGAGATCGAAACAGGGCGGTTACCTCGATGGGTGCGATATCGAGGTTCCACCAGGCCATGTCCTTATCCTCTTGCAAACAGAGCACGGTCGCCACGCCCTCGTCATCTCGAATCGTATCGATGTCACTGGAAAATACAGCCAAGCGGACGAGTAAGTTGAGGACCAAGCATTGGGAATGGATCGATAATACCAGACACGAATTGGGTGCAAGTAATAAATTTTGCGTCTGATACACGTGTACACCACAGCGGTATGGATACGAAAGCTATTGGGATGTTAGACTAGGAACAAGGGAACTTCGTCGTTCCAAGCCACGTGTGTACGAAACTCCTTTACAATTCTGGCCTTTCCGTAGCGGGAGAACGCCACCTCGCAGTTTGCAAACAGGATCCAACAATAATGCTGTCCGTGATCCTGTGATAGTTAATGCCGTCTTCGTGATAATATTTCAAAGCACTCCCCATCTTCTTCTGCATGTCTTTGGAATAGTCGTCAGACGCACTGTCACCTTTGAAGAGCTTTTTGAAGTCGGGCAGCCAAGAGGGCTTCTCGAAGCCGAGGTCAGCCAGAAACTTGAACGAGTAGACGCGAACCACATTCTGCCTGGAAGGTCCTCGACGTCCGACTGCCTGCGAAGAGCAAACACTAAAGCTTAACACGATAAATTCGAATTATTTCTGCCGGTCTTGTTTCGGGTACGTCTACTAGCAAGTGTATTTCAGCCTGCTGTACGTCTACGATAGCACGCATATCCAGATACTCCTGTCTCTTCGTTCCACGCTATACACATGTTTAAACTATAAAGCAGGAATCCAGCCTTGCAGCGCGGTCTCAACGATGCCCTGAATGGGCGCACAAAAGTGGCGGCTGAATCCTATTGACTAATAAAATTATATCAAAATTCTAATAATATTCTAGACTTCCTCGAGGGGATTTGCCAGACACGGCACTTAGGTCTATACCCGCTGAGTTGATGGGACTCTTCGGGGAGCCAAGGATTTCGCCGAATTGGAACTGAGACAATGACTGCAACCTTGCATACCGCTGACTGATTGCGACATGCCGTTCTCTTTTTCAAATGTGAGGGATTTTTAGCCGATTAGCTTGAATTCAAGTTTCAGGGAAGTATGCGTTGCGACACTGGCAGCTCAAGCTGTCGTGCGTGAGTGTGTTCCTGTCAAATGCACGCCAGCGCAGGTGCATTTTTTGGTTCACCCCGCTTCACCTTGTCGTTGTGTTGTCGGGTCTCGCGTCGGGGGATGTGTGCTGTACGATATGCTCTGATATGTGAGATTTCTATCTCATCGACAGTTGACAACAGTCGAGTGTCAATGACTCAATGTGTCATGTCACACATCTTCGACTGTCGTATGCCGACATGACACGTGTAGTCTGTCACCACCGGACCCTTGCCTTGCATTGAGTGGACACTGTAGCATTTTTGATTTTTTGGCTGGCATGGCAGTCGAGTGACACATCGACATGGACATCGGGCTAGAGCTCTAGTTAGCAAGATTTTTATGACTCTTCACTCTAGTTAATAGCAAGATTTTTATGACCCAGTTGATGTTCATGTTGTGTTTGCGTGTCCGTCGCGATTTGAACATGCACCGATGCGATGGCCGATGCTGTCTGTTGTTAGATTTTACGATATGTCATATGATTATTAGAGGTAGAGGGACGTCAATCGGAACCTTTTTTTTCAGAGACCACTATATACAGTGAATTTTATGGAATAGTATACTCAATTTTTTCCTCAATTGTAGAGCTTTGGACCGTTTATAACGCCCAAAAAACCGTTTATGAAAAACGATTTTCCTCTTCAAGATATTCATTCTAATGTGACATAGGGTATTTTAGGCGATGTCCATGAATCGGAACCACCACTGTTAAGCACCATTGTTAACAAGCTTTTTCCTCATGTTTCCTTTGAAAGTCGCTTAACATTGTTTTTTCTTCGGATACACGATGTGTTTGATATTGCCACGACGGCCGCGATATATTATGAAACGTAAATAAATAGGGTATCCACGTGTTCGCAATCTCAAGAGGAAATTATATATGTAAATATAAATGCGAAAATATAACTATATCCCATCACAATTTTGCGTTTTCTGGAATTTATATGCTTTAAAACCACTATTTTGAGTGCTTAACACGGGCTTAACACTGTAGTTCCGAACTTCCGATCCACGGACAGTTCCGATTGACGGCCATCTACCTCTATGTCTGTTGTCAACACAAGTCAACTGCCAGGGACATGACCGATGACATATGTGTCATACATGTCATACGTGTCATACCTGTCAGACATGTCATACCATGTCATGTCATGTCAGTCGGTCGCGTCATATATTATTATGACAGTCGACAGTATGGTCGACCATGACTGTACATGTCGAGTCGCGTCATATATTTATGACAGTCGTCAGTACGGTCGACGATGACTGTACATGTCGCCAGATGATAATGTCATATCATCAGGCATCCCTGTCATCGAGAGTTCGTATGTCGAACTCGAAGATGGCAAAGCAAAGATACATCTTGAATAACAAACAAGAACCATCTTGGCTTTCAGCATGCGCGGAACTCGCATGCGCAGCATGAACGAACTAGTCGTTATTACCATGCTGGTCGTTCAACCTACGTCTCGGGTTCACAACCCAATGGCGGTACCATCTAAGATGATGGGAGACGTTAGGTACAAAAGTGAGGAAGCGTTGTGCTTCAGCAGATCTTCTTAGAGAGACTGCACTCACAAACCCGCTCATCCGTACACTTGCATTGCTGTTCCACTTTGCAGTGTTTATTTTGTATATTGATAATATATTACGGCGCTTGTTTACATAGCCGTAACATAATGGTATTCTAAAAGTCGTCAAGGCACGATACTCGAGAACTCAAGTGGGTGCAGCGATAGACGTAGTATATTTGATATTGTTCGCAAGTTTGCAGGTGGGCGCATATCGACAGCGCTCGCATAATATTGAATATCTGCAGGGCGAATAATATACACTCGCATATCAACAGCGCAGAGATAGCGCGAGGAGATTTCTCGCAGCATACACGCGGAAACAGCTGATCGCACACATACGCGATAAGGTGTGCGCAGGGCATACATCGACGCAGCAATGAAACGTATTCGCATAAATGGTTCGCAAATGTATGCATGTTCGCGGATTCGATAAATCAGCGGCGAAATCGTTTTCGCGTGGAAAATCATCAGCGCAGTATCACGATTTTCATGATTGCACTAAATTGCTTCATACATGCAGCATGCGCGATGGTCGCATATTTCTACAGAAGTGAATCGCAGCATGCGCGCGCTTGTATGAATCACCATCAAAAATTGTCCAGATTGATATACTACATAGTTGTCATCGGCAGAATTTTGATTCGTATACATGTCAGCGCTCGCATTCGTATGCGACGTATATCAGTGATTTTTGCGAATAATTCCTTCGCACTGTTTACAATGTCAGCGCGTACAATGATTATGGCCTGTCAGCACGATATACGATTTTCATGATTTCGTCACATGCGAAGAACGCTCGATTTTAGCGCGTACAAATTTTGATGTGTTTACATGCAGTGAGAAGCACATATGCATACGCCCGTCGAAATCACATGCAGAATGACTGTATACATGATCGTTATGCTTTGGATACATTACCACTACGTTGCTGTGAAAGTATCATTATCATACTGCAGCAAATTCCAAAGTGTTCTGATGGCTGCACAAATACTTTGATCATCAGCATTACTCTTATTAGCATCACAATGATCTGTTCACAACATGTGTGTGCGAATCAGCACACACACACATGCACTTATTTCACTTACAGCAATCATCAACATGCAGTGCATACACTTTTATACCATGCACATATCTTATGCTGAATGATTGCATTGATTGTGAATTGTACATGCTTTATTATACTGTACAGCTTGATCACGATAACAGCTGTAGTACATAGAGCATAAGCATATTGCAGTGAATGCTAGTCTATATTCGAATCCATGTAGCAAAGGGTGCCAGAAAGTGATCTTAACACCATGATTAGTTTGTCATGCCTAGTGGAGCCGAGATGCTCTCCAGATCACATGTACATTCTATGGTGGATCACTGGATGGAATGCTCACCTGAGCTTCATGTAAAATCTATCAAGCAACTCATTTTGTAATGCGAGATTAGCATGGAATTACAATGATCCCTAAACTTGATATATCATGTTAGATGTAATCAGTACATGGTATGCTGACTGTCTTGCATGATAAATTGTCTAGGATATTGTGATATCCAGAACATATTTTGCAGAGTGTGTACAAGTAAACACACACACACACTGAGTACTAATCAGCAGTACTATATACTGCACATACACTAGCATTCATTATACATGTTGAGATTCACTGACTCAGAGTGAATAGATCAACTATATTGTATATGGTAATTTGGATACCACTTCCAAACACATGTGCGTGGAAAGTGTCAATGATGGCGATACATAAGGGAACAGGATAAGATAACATGTTGTAGGGCTGGATGGAGAATATCTCCAGACCCCGAAAGGCATTATACAGTGTTCATAATGCAGCTGGTAACTGCCGAACACTGTCCATACCTTTACTATCGCTGGAGCAACTACAACAACTACCGCGTTGCATATTGACAGTTGAATCAGACTTGATCAGATCAATTGCATGCAACACACAGATCAGTATTACATGATATCTGACAATAGTGTTAAGGACAACCACACACATATAAATGTGCTGTGTCAAGTTGCTGTGATTGTATCCAGCAAAGTCCAGATTTGTTGTAAATGAGATATATCACTTTGATAAATTTTAAGAGCACAGACCTATGCTCAAAACAAATCATAGGTTGAGAAATATCACTAAAGTGGGTGTATCCACTTAAGTTGATTAATCTATACATAATCAGATAAGTACATTTGCTGTGCATGGGTTTAAATCAGTAAAACCCAGAATGCTGTCAACCATATATGTTGATATACAGCACAACTCACTTATTTGTTATGAAATTTGTCATATGCAAAAGTGAAGTTCCTTACAGTGATTCTGTACTTACATTCCACATATACACTGAGATATGTCACTAAAGCAATATTTCAGATAGCTGAAAAAGCTGTAAAATGGGTAAAAATGCTCCACGTTTAATTTCAAAATGAAAAATGTGTGCCCATTTTATTTAAAATTATGATTTTATACCTATTGAGGTATCAGGAAATCATAATGACACATGTCATATCTGTGTGACACCCTAAATATTAGGTGTTGAATATATAGGGGTAACGCTATTGCTGTAACGATAAATCGCTCAAAATGATGTACGTAAAACACATTTTGAAAATTTCGGATTGATTTTTTTTGCTGAAATGAATGTTTATATATCAAATAACAATCCCTGATTTATGCAGCATGTGTAACGCCCTGTAACAACCCTAAAATTAAATGTGTGTAACAGGGGTGTAACGTACCTCCTGAAAACCACCTTACATTTATGTAGGTATTAAATGCAGTTTTGCTTAAAAATCTTTGCAAAAACATTATACTGCTTATTTTTTACCTGTATTAGGGTTACTGATATCATGTAACACCCTAATCACCATATTGAGTAACAAGGCCACTGTAACTATATATGCCCTAAAATGCCACATTTATTTCGAAAAACTTCGTTTTTTGGCATTATTATATCATGCTAAATCATCACAAACATGATAATACCCTGGGCAACAACCCAAGAACTGTAGGGCAACAACCCAAAAACTGCAGGGCTACAACCCAAGGACTGTAGGGCTGCAACCCTAAAACTGTATAAGCTGCTTCCTATAAGGACTGCAAGCTATAAGCTATAAGGTATATAAACAACTGTATTCACACTTCCTCAAGGGGGGAAGAAGGTGGATAGGATTCACACATATCCATTTCATATTCCGATCTGGTGATTTCTGATAGATTGCTTTTGATAAAATCACTGCATCCACAAATAACGTTGAAATATGTACAACGTTAAATCCATTGTCACTAATAAAGTGTAAACTCGGATGGGAAACTATATCCTAATGACTATAAGTTGACTCTTGCTCAGCATTTACATTCTCGAGTAAGTTTGGAATGCTGAACTATATACATAACATATAACCTGATACCATGCTTAATTGCATTTCCTGGATCAGAAGATGATAGTTATATAATGTGTATATATATATATCCCACCTGATGCACTTTGGCACTATAGCCGTATATAAGAGTGGGAAGGACAAGTGCATCGCTGTAAGACTGGTTGATATAGTCCCAGTGTTGAAGGCAGAATTTGGCACCCGAATAACAGCTGATAACTGTTGGTGACCACCATGTAAGACCTTCCAAGCGTAACTCCTTTGTCCTGAGATGCAAGTGAATTGTTCATAATATGTTGACATCACATAAAATCATTTTGATAAAAACCCTATATATTCATATGAGTTGTTGTCACTAACATGGGTTTTTGAATCGTCGAAATGAGTATAACTCCGATGAATTCATTAGTACAGAATAAGCTGTTGAGATTATTCCTCCGGCTGGATTGCAATCATTCACAATCCCTGTACATTCCGGTGACAAAATATTGCACTGGACCGATCACCACATTTGGTATAATCTGTGATATATAAATCACCAGAGAAAGCATTGCAATCAGCACAATGCTGTTTAGACTCACAAAGATGAGTAATATATATTCTCATATATAATAAACAGAGGCACAATGTGACCTACGCTAAAATCGCGTATGCTCGGGCACTGTATTGTGACCTGCGCTAAGATCGTGTATGCATGGACACAACATGACTCGTGCCAATGACGTGGACATATTTTTTGCCACGACATCACATCTGAAATCAATAAATCACTCAGAGTAAAGGTGTTGACATCAGTATAGCACCATTATACATATAGTCATGAGGATTTTAAAGAAGACATAGTCTCTCCGATATTGACAAACATGGTACATATATATATATATATCCATGCTCTCTGATCATATATTGACATCCCACAGCATACGATGATGGTAATAGCAAACCACTTCGCTGCTGGAGGGTAGTGTTGTATTTTATACAGCACATGCATGGGCACTATATGACCCACGCTGATGACGTGAATTCGGGCTGCATCCCAAAGACTGCGATGCACCTTTGGTGCAATGGGCTGCAACCCGAGAACTGCTATCCAGCTTCATAGTAAGCTATCGCGTCATCACATAGAGGTCGGACCTCTGTTGTATTTAAACGGCGCTTGACAACCGCCTAGCAATACACTTCCTTGAGGGGGGAAGATGATAAGCTAGAAATACAACTAAAAACCAAATAATAATAAAGACAAATAATAAAACAATATAAGTTGCATCATTGTTTTTGTTTTGGTAAGCCTGACTGAATACAGTCAAACCATGCAGAACTCCATGAAGTTGACACATACATCAGCCATGATACATATGAGCTTGATTTTGAAGATCTAGACATTGTATACATCTGGTCTAGCATGTATCCAGACTAGAATTGTATATTGACACGGTGCAAGCACTATAGCCTCTGCCACCGATGATCATTGAAAAGGGCAACCATTCTTGATATTTCATACATATCATTTGATTGGATCATTAAAGGTGTCAAGATTACTCAATGCAATATGCAGGCCACGGCCTGAGTACAACACCTAGAAAGGTCAAAGCCACTGAGCTGACCAATGCAGCATGAATGCTGGTAGCGGGTCATTTTTGTCGCACCGATGGTCATTTTTGTCGCTGTCGCAAGAATATTCCTTTGTCACAGGCTGCGACAAAAATGACCAATAGGTCCTTTTTGTCGCACGCTGCGACAAAAATGATAAAATGGTCATTATTGTCGCAGAAATTTATTTAGAATTGTTAAATTTTAACAAAACAAACCAGTGGGCAAACACACAGCCGACGCAATGGTTATATTCGTTAATTAATAATAACAACCCTACGAAAAACATCCTCGGATGTACACACAGCATGAATAGAGCATGCACACAGCAAGCGAAATGCATGATGCCGATACAAATGTTCTAATATTACAATACTTACGTTGCTTTTACTAAGACTCGAGTTGCGACAATTACAAAACGAAAGCTAGTTGTAAATCTATTACGCCTTTGTAGGCCGCTCGTCTTCGATCTCGGCCGAAAGCTCCGCGTACTACACCGAATACGAGTTCCTGCAGAAGTCGAAATCTGCGGAGTCAGTCACAGAATAAATAATAAATCATCAACGCCGGTGACTAAACCATACTTGCAACTAACAGACAGACGTGAAGAATGAAAATAACAAACGGAAGACAGGATAAAACGACACGATGACGCACGAGATCCTGCAAAAAACAGCACGCTAGTCAGCAGAAATGTTGGGAATCGAACCCAACCCGAAGGCCAAGATGCGCAACGGGCTCCAAGCATTCCCAAAACTAACGAAAGAACTGCTATGACGATTGTCGAATGAGCGTGCTGTCCTGCAACAGCAGCACTGCTGTCGCCGAAACGAAACGCATGCTATCCTGCAAAAAACAGCGCGCTAGTCAGCAGAGGTGTTGGGAATCGAACCCAACCAGGAGGGCAAAACGCCTAACGGGCTCCAAGCACTCCCAATGTTAAAACGAATAAGCATGCGAGTCGCCAACAACGCACGAGATCCTGCAGAAAACAGCACGCTAACCTGCAAAAATGCCGAACCTCACGGGCAGATTGCCCAGAGCTCCAATCACTCCCGGCGTAAAACCGAAAAATAAAATAGCAAACAGTACTGAAGGAAACAACAACGAATACTAGTCAGAAAACAACAAAACACAGAAGTATGCAGGGGTTGGTCGGTGTCCGCGCCTGAGAATAATGTGTTGACGGCCGCGGAAAGGATAGTTGTTCAAGATGTGACGCTACTATCTCAGGATCGAGTGAGTACAGTATCCCCGGGGGTGTCACAGTGACGTGGCAGATCATCAATATTGTGACCAATTGGCATCCGAATTTTCTGGTGGCCGTGACGCGGACTGTGACGCAGTCGAAAAACAGTCGACTGGAGGGCTGCTGTGACACTGGATCTTCTACATCCTAGATGCTTGCGACGGTCTTGTGACACTTCTTGTGACAGCCCCGCGATTTGATTTCCGATGCAGATTTCCGATCGATCGAGCGGATTTCTGTGAATTTACTGATCGTGCGGTTTGTCGACGGTTCGATCGTTCGGTCGACAAACAGTCGACTGGAGGGCTGCTGTATCTTCGACATCCATGCGACAAACTAGATTCGGTTTCCGATGCGGATTTCATTTTTTTTATGATCGAGTGGTCGGTCGACGGTTCGATCGTTCGGTCGACAAACAGTCGAGGGAGGGCTGCTGTATCTTCTACATGCCTGCGACAAAAATTAGATTCGGTTTCCGAGTCAGATTTCATTTTGACCGATCTAGCGGTCGGTCGAAGGTCCGATCCGTCGGTCGACAGACAGTTGCGACAACCTGAAGTTTAAAATTTTGGATGACGAAAATTTTTGGGGCACCTTGACACTGTTCGAACGACGATGTCGTATTCATGTCTCCATTTATTTTCTGAAAACCTTCTTTACCCCTTTAAGGGAACGAACAGAATTCACTGTTTTTTTGAGAAGATTCTGTTCGGTGGTCTCGCGACAAAAGAATATTCTGCGACAGCGACAAAAATGACCAGTGGTGCGACAAAAAGGACCAGGTACCATGAATGCTAGCTGCCTTGAAGGCTATACAATAAGCCTATTGCCCTTATGTCTTGATATGTATCCGTGTATTGGCATCTTTTTGAGGTAATTATGCCTATTGAATGAGCCATACCAATCATCTTGTCTTCATTGATCATTGCATATCTGATCATATCGCCATTGAGCAATGCATATTCTGAGAGATTATATATCACAAGGCATTTCATTAGTGCACATTAAACAATTGAAGTGCAACAAAGATCATCAGCTCTACATCATACCAAAAGGTTGAGTTGTTGTCAATTGATTTTTTTAGACACCATTTCGCAGAGGTCTATTCATCATAAAAGACAGAGTCTGTGCAATCATGGCTATTCAGCCTCCGACATAGCTGCATAGCTATTTAGCTTATGACCCAACCGTTGTTAAGCAGCCTCCACGCTATCAAGGCATGGAATCGATTGTTTGATATTCTGATACCATCGATATATCAGAATATCAGAATCAATTGATGCCTATTTGATACACAATCAAAATATTACAATCAATTGATACCCACCTCCGAGAATTACAATCGATTGATGCCTAATCCGAATTATCACCATCGATCGATTCTCGATTTGCATTATCACAATCAATTGATCGTGACCGTGGGACATATCAGAATCGATTGATATTTGCGCGTGACACGCAATCACATATCGATATGCAGTATATAACTCCCTAACCGATCCTTCATTCTTGAATTCTAGGCTTTTCATTCGTCTCTAATTTGGGTTCGCTGAAGTGTGTTTGAGATGAACCAATAAACATGCAAATGACACCCATCCTCAGATTGGAGGGGGCGTGTTGGAGGCTCTCGACTCGATTTGGTGGCATTCCAAAATCAAATGTTTTGGCCGCGAGGACCTCAATTTACAGTGTGACGGAGTGTCACGACTATTGACGAACTATCGACTGCCTGTGTGAATCAAGATGGGTAAACGTGGACGTGGAAGTAAGCCTAACCATGTGAAACTCGTCGCCCAAGGGAAAGGCCCTATCAAACGGACGCACCAAACCCCTTTCGACCCTGCTGGCAGTGATGATATCGTTTACAGCGTGCGAGAGATTAAGGCAGAGCGGGTGGCAAAAGGCAACGCGCAATGGCTTGTTGGCTGGGAGAACTTTCCAGATGCGAAACACGACACTTGGGAGCCGGTAGAAAACCTAGCCGGCCTCGAGACCGTTGATCAGCGAATTCCGGCAGCGGTTCAAGGAAGAGCAAGAACTCCTTGAAACACAAGCTGCTGCTGCACGAGGTCTCTCCGGCCGAAACTTTGCATACATACAGCTCATTCATAGACGAACACAATGATATATTGTTTGTTGTGATAGGATTGGTAAAACCCAAAATCTGATACCCATTACAGTAGGGCACAATTGGTTATCATGAATGGTATCGATAGGTATCGTTATCGTTCTCAGTCGATAGGTTCGAAAAATTATCGTTATCGTTCGATTATAAAATTTGACTTATTCATCGTTATTTGACAAGTTCAAAAAATCACGATACCGAGCCTTGGTTGATATAGCCTCGAAATTTTGGGGTATCATATCAATTGATATTGCCTCGGTAGGAATCACTATCAATTGATGTGCATTTGCTAGAATTGCAATCAATTGATAATATAATGTAAAAATCACAATCAATCGATAGCTGACTTCTTTTATCACAATTTATTGATAGGACAATTTAGGATATTACTATTAATCAATTGAAAATTTGGAATAATCAAAAACTATCGATACTGCTTGTTCCAACCGATTCCATGCCTTGCACGCTATATGGCTGAAAAATGGCAAGCAATCTCTTCGGTCATTCTTGGGCATAGAGCAATCAAGCACAGCCAATCCAGGATGTTTATCCCAAAATTCTCTTCGAATTATTCATATCTTCTATGTGTCATATGAAACAACCAATATACCACCCTATGATGAAAGTCATCTCCTTCAGTGGTGATTTTGCATAGTGACTTTCTTGTTGTTTATTTTCTTCTCATGCTGCAGGTCTGCTGCATCCCTGTGTGATTCGTCCTCGATGAAAGAACAAGACATGTTGAAGCCAGTTTTGCTTTTGGATGAAGAAAGCTCAGAAGATGAAGTTACCAGCAAGTTTCGTAGCTGGTACAACGTTCCGGATGTAGCAGTAGCAAAGAGGCGCTTGCAGAATAAGAAAAACGCTGAGCGTGATGCCAAAAGACGTAAGAAACAATGTCCTCAGTGGATGTCGGATAGCTCTAGCTAGAAAAGTACATTAGATTCAGATTCTGAACATTTAAGTGGGCTTGAATGCACTCAAATTTGTACTGAGTTGCAATTGTCCAAAGTTTTCACTCTGACATCATTACTTATTTGTGGAATAGCATACAATGGTATAAACCATCCACATATTGATTGACACCATATTTGTAATTTCATAACATTTTGGCACATAAGACAAGCATTCTGGAAAGTAACAGAAATTTTATAGTCATAAAACAAGTCACAATTCTATCGGATTGAAATGACACATTCATCATTCATATTTCTTTATCATAACAAGTCTCTGAATAGTGTCTGCCCAAAAATAAAATGGGCACCATTGAGATAAATGATCATGTGCTGAAGAATATACACATATCACTAGGCAATGCCATGTTCCATTCATAATGAAATGACATGTCAGCCATCCATCAACTACGAAAATACAACTCGTAGTAAGTTGTTGTCATTACGGACACTTCTTGATTGACTCTCCATTAGCTTCGATACCAAAGTTAAACTTCGGTAACTCTCCATCACTGATTTCTTTGTTCATCATGACAATCATTTTCCAGAACATTGTCTAAGTTGGGCACACTATAGTGACCCTGAATTGACAAATGTATGTAAGCTGCAACCCAACAACTGCATTTGACATCATCTGGCATTAGCCACATTCAAAAACGTCAGGCATATTGCCAATATGACGTAGAGAGAATCAATGTTCAGATTGACATTGTTACCTCTAAAGCATTCGATGAGTAATCTCAGTCTGATTCGCATAACATAATGATTGAATAACATCCTCCATCACCATCTGATTGGTTTGATACATCTCTTTTTGCGAGGGGAGGAAGAGTATAGATTCATTCATTTTCATACAGCTGCCACACCTTACATCATTGTGATTTTGCTTGGAAAATTAAAGATCTTATCAAAAGTTCCAGCATCTGTGTATAGCAGCCATAAAATTGATGACACGGTACATCATGCCGATCGAAACATCAAATGAAGTCTTATTTGACTTATTGACACATAAAGTTCATTATGAAGAAATCATAAATGCACATTTCTCCGGCTCTATCATTGTAGGGGCACTGACATAGGAGAACGATGGTTTTTCAAATGTGAATAAGCTATATTGTAAGCTTACGACCATCACTTTGACGTCAACAGCCTGAGATGCTGATTGTCGAAATTCAAGAGTTGAAGGATTCGATGAATCAACCTTGATACATGTGTTTTGATTGATAAATTGTTGATCCATGGTTTCTCCCCAAATCTAGAGAAGCTGGCACCGCAAGTTGTTGCCAATGTCTTAAGGAAAGCATCTGAGCAAAGGATTGCCAGTTGTGCCATCAGGCATCGAATTTCCTAGTTCACTAGATATCAGAGGGTCCCGAACTGTGTGGATAAACTCTCATAAGATAATAAACCCTAAGCTAGATATACCCGGAACGGTCTCGCAACGGTCTCGGATACTAGCCTACCTGTGACACAGCGTGTGTCACAGCACGAACCTATAGATCAGTCAGCGGTCCAGTGTTGGTCCTAGGGGTCTGTCATAGGGGCCTGCACCGGGACTCCCAGTCAGGGCTGCCTATACAGATTCCAGCACACCACCCCAGCACTGTGGGTGGTGACTGTCTAGGAGAGTCAGAATGTTAAGATAAGTGAGGGTAGGAGCTAGGGTGACAAACCTAACTGCTAATTCAACTGTGCAATTCTGATACACAAATTGAAACCCCCTAGCCGGCACAAGTGCAGAAACATACAGGCATATAGGTCCTGCCAAACTACTGAAAGGCACTGTGTCAGCAAGTCAGATTGAAGAGTTCAAAGTTGTCAAAGCAAAAGCATAAACCAGATTGAAGACTGTGTTGAGGTCAAAGTACATCTCAGCACACCACCATGAAAGTGGTGTACTGCCAGAACCAGAAACATAACTACTCGGGGTCAATGGCCAGAGGAGCACCGTCACCACAACGAGCACTGTAGTAGTCCACAGTAGCACGGCGGAGTAACACAGGGCTGCCAAAGTGCAAGGTGTCGGTCACTGAGAAATCATTCGCCAGAGAATTTGACGGAGTAGGTGTTGTTGATCCGTCGATCACGGGAGGCTGCACCGCACCAGGGTGCTGCCAAGTGCTGCCCGAAGGTGGCGCCTCGTCATCCGAAGACGATGCCGGCGACAACGGAGGACCGCCCTGAAATAAGATGCCAGGCGGCGGCGGCCCGGGATTCCACGGCACCGGAGCCATGTAGAGGCCCTGCCGCCGCTGCACCCGCCGGTGGCGACGAGGCGGGATGGCACATGGCACCGTGTCAAGCGGTGACTCCTCGCTCCTGCACAGCACAGGCTGCAGCGCAGCCCGACCCGATACCTGCACAGGGTCGACGTCGTCGGCCACCGTGTAGGTGGCTGCTCCTACTCCCATGACAGAGATCAAGAGAATGAAAGAGAGAAGGAAGGGCATCCCCCACAAGCCCGCGTGGGCGGGGAAGCCCCACGGAGGCTTTCCACAGCCGTAGCTGCGGGGAGCACCCTCACGCCAATCCTCCAGAGCACCACCAGAGTGAGGTGCTTGGGCCGCGGGCGTCGACGAGTGATTTTCCGAGACAGCCGAGGCCCGCGGCTTCACGACGAAGCTGCCGTCAGCGAGGTCCTCGTAATCGTCGGTGTCGTACCCCGTGAGATCAACCTGTCCGATGGCGGCGTGGTTCACGGTCTGAACGAACCCAGCGAACTCACCGTCCGCGTCCGCTGTGGTGGTCACCCGCGCCGATTGAAGTGGCGCGGGCTTCACATCTTCTCCCTGCGAGACAGGCATAGCAGGGGCCGGCACGGCGGATGCCGATGCCGCCGCACCACCTGCCGGAACCTGCTCCTCCGGTGTGGCCACCGCTGCGGCGGGTCGCACACCAGAGCCGAAGCCCCCTTGCCGTCACCGGCAGGAGGCGGGAAAGATGCGTGAGTGTAATGCACCTGTGGGTTGGCCGCGGAGTGAACCTCCGCGGCAAGATCGTCGAGCCTGCGGAGAATGTCGTCCCCCTCGGAATCCGGCTGCTGCTCCACGGCGAAGCCGTAGGCGGACACGTCAATGCCGCCCACCGCTCCCGCAGAAAGCACCGCGGGCGGCCCGTACGCGGCTGCCGCACGCGCGAAGGACTCCGCTCCGTCATCCGCCGCCTGCTGGAACAACGCACACATGGCGAGTGCGTGCACCCCCTCTGCGTCCTCCTCGTCGATGGGAACGCAAAATGCCGCGGCAGAGGTGGGCGGGTGTTGGCGCCCGCCCAACGGGCAGTCGCGGTAGAAGTGATACGCCTCACCTTTCCCCGCCTTCTTGCACCTACCGCAGAACGGCCTTGCCCGTTGATCGTCACGGTCGAATCCCACCGGTGGGGCCTTGTGGGTCCCCACACGGAATCCTCGCGGCTGCTGCCCCCGCTGCTGCTGCTGCCGCTGCTGCACCCGCTCCCGTTGTTGACGCACAACCGGAGCGGCCTCACCCCGCTGCCGCTGTACGAGCTCCGTCAGCTCCGTGATCTTCTGGAGCAGCGCATCGTACTCACTGCTGGAGAGGTGTGCGGAGACCCCGCCCGCACCAGAAGCTGCCTTCCCCCCGTCCGTCTGCGCCCAAGACTGATAAATCTCGACCACCAAGGAGCGAAGAGAAGCAAGGGACACGTGGGACAGGTCAGCAGCCATGGGATAGCGGACCTTTACCGCCGCGTAAAACACGGGGTCGAGGCGGGTGTAGAGAGACAATTTTCGTGTTGCCTCGGTCGGAGTCCAGTCTGAAGTCCTGTTATCCCGCACCAAACGCTGCTCCTTAGCCAAAATCGGCTGCGGGTCAACGTTTGCGGGATAACGTAAAGCCGCATGCTCCTCCTGCTGCGATTCCCGCAGCGCCACTGGTACAGAGCCCTTGATGATGTCGACAAGAGCACGCCGTCCATCTCGGTCAGTCGAAGAATCCGTACCAGTGAGCCAGACGTAGGCGTTGCTGTGCTTCTCCACCACGAGAGCCAGAACGTCGTACAAGAGGCCATTCACCTTGTTGACCACCGGAGCCAGGGGGTCGTCGAGGTCAAAGGCACACAGTTCCAGTCCGGCCGACTGAAACTCCGTACGCAGCTGCACCACCAGGTCGGACAGAAGGCCAGCGTCGTCCGTACCGCGGAAATGATGTTTCTTGTCACCAAGAATATCCTCACGGATACTCTTGGCCCAAGCCCGATGGAGACGCGCTTTGTAGATCTCGTCCGCCAGCTTGGATTGCTCCTGCAAGTAACGTCTGATGGCAACGTCCGCGTCTTCGTTCGATGCAGGGTTGGGGGTAGGAACTGAAGGCGTAGCTGCCGTCGGCGTGTTCCGTACCCCGTCGATCAACCTCAGAGAGGCGTCGATGTCGCTGTCCCTCGTGAGGGACTTCTTGGATCTCGTTGTGATTCCCATCTCTAGATAAGCCTGAGGGGAGGCGGTACGCTGCAGCACGTTTGGGTAGGGTCGCGGAGAAAATGTGACGTCACAGACACGGAAAGAGCGGTCGGGCCATGCTAGCGAGGGGCGAAGGAAGATGTCGTCGAAGTCAAAGGTGCTTAAGTCACCAGCCCAAAACACGGCAGCAGGCGGGATCAGAGCGAGCAGAGAACCGCGAATAGTGAACATTGCGACGACGAAACCCAATCCAAGCCGGCACCCCATAGCTGCGGCTCAAGTCGCTCACCGCAAGCCGCTCATCTCAAAATCTCCACTAATGCCCAAACGCGCAAACGCGCACCACCTCTCCGAGCGGCCGTTTAGCCAATCATGGCCAAACTAGCAAGTGGAATAAAGCGTGGATGGGGCCACGACCTACCGGAATATCCTAGTTCACTAGATATCAGAGGGTCCCGAACTGTGTGGATAAACTCTCATAAGATAATAAACCCTAAGCTAGATATACCCGGAACGGTCTCTCAACGGTCTCGGATACTAGCCTACCTGTGACACAGCGTGTGTCACGGCACGAACCTATAGATCAGTCAGCGGTCCAGTGTTGGTCCTAGGGGTCTGTCATAGGGGCCTGCACCGGGACTCCCAGTCAGGGCTGCCTATACAGATTCCAGCAAAGCATCTGAGCAAAGGATTGCCAGTTGTGCCATCAGGCATCGAATTTCATAGACAGCAAAGCCGAGTGAGTAAATCCGCCACTCTAGCTATTTGCCCGTCATTCCTTCCAGATTCATGACAAGAGACAATTCATCAAAGTCATACACCAATGCATAAGTCGCATGCATGGTTGCACAGTTTGTATCCGAATGCCATTCCATCAAGGTTAAGCATCTTGACAGTAACACTGGCCAACCAAAAGCCTTCCTGTCTTTGGATATCTTGAGCACTCTCATTTCCAGCTCTTTGGACTAGGAAGCATCATGACTGTGCCTCGCCAGGACGCTAATCCTCAAAGCCGCACACTTGATGCCTATTCTAAAAATATTACGGTGGGTATACCCACCGTAACGCCAAACTTTGCAAGCTCGTACCGACCGCACAAGTAGGTTGCGGGGGTTAAACATATGGATTTTCTGTGACCCAAGTGCCTATTACCCGCAGCTTAAGGTGACTTAAGCCACCTTAACTTAAAGGGCCCATGGGGGCTTCTTCGGCGGTGCTTTCAAAATTTGGAGACCCGTGTCGTCAAGATCTTGAGCTGCTCTTTCTGCAGTGTCTTATCAAAAGTTTGATCTGAGTTCATCTTGACCCTCAAAATCTCGGTTGAAGTAGGGTGGGTATTTCCCAATTTTCCTTAAGATGGCTTAAGCCACCTTAAGCTAATTAGCTCACCGGGGGCTTCCTCTAAGACGCTTTCAAAATTTGGAGACCTATGTTGTCAAGATCTCGAGCTGCTCTTTCTGCAGTGTCTTGCCAAAAGTTTGATCCGAGGTCATCTTGACCCTCAAAATCTCGGTTGAAGTAGCATGGGTATGCAAAAACCGGGAAAATCGCTCAAATTGTACTAAATGTTGCACCATCTTGGATACTTCCCAAAATTGCTCACCGGGAACTTGGGCTCGCCTAATAATGCACATAGTGTCTAAAAGAAGACAATGTCGCCGTCATTTTGAGCTAAAAAAATCTAGCTTCCGGTACCGATAGCTCCCGTAATAATTGAAAACGTTAAGGTGGCTTAAGCCACCCTAAATCGCTGTTAGGGTGGCTTAAGCCACCCGAAGGGTAATAGCCACAAGAGGTTGATTAAAGGACGGAAAATTTAATTTACACGACTCCGATAAGTTTTGGGCACATTACACAACCTTGAAGTTGGGGAAATAACGGTGGGTAGAAAACTTCGCTTACGGTGGGTATACCCATTCAACTCTATTTGCAGACTTCTGCAGCTTGGTATAACATCAATATACTTATTGTTTCGATATGTACTTTGATTTTGGTATATAACCGACGTACTTTTTGGTACAATATGTGCTGCCACCTCGCAGACCTCCGACACTTGCACATTCAAAATCAGGTACTATGCACACCAAATATACTATATACACAGTGCATTCCGATGATATTAGGGTTTGGGTATTTGGGTTCGTTTGGCCCGTTATCAAGTCATTTCTGGCGCATGTGGAGGCTCCATAGAGATTCACGGGAGTGTCTAGAACAAGTTGGTCACTGGTGACATGCCGTGATTCGCAGCCAATCATCGGTAATTATTGATACCCTTCGGGTGGGTATACCCACCGTAAGCACCTCTTACGGTGGGTATACCCACCCTTCGTAGAATAGGCATTGAGGCGAGCCTTATGAGACAGCGACCTTTAGCTTGTGGGGCGTCAACCCCTTATCAAATCCTGAACACTTGTTAACACCTGGATAAATTTATCATGATGCAACTTAAGTGGGATTATAAGTTCCACATAATCATATTGTCTACGTATGCTGAAGGCATAACTGCCGCATATGATCACAATAGGTCGCAGCTTCTATAACATTGTGGCTTCTGAGTCAAAAGCTGATAGCCAATGACTTTTGCCAATAATTGCCGACCTAATAATAATCAGGCCGTGGAAACATGTACCCAAGAGGTTTTCATCCATCGGTCGTATAAATATATCAGGGCCGCATCCCAAGAACTGCAGGGCTGCATCCCAATAACTGCGATGCGCCTTCGGTGCAATGGGCTGCAACCCGAGAACTTCAGGGTTATATCCCTAACATTTTTTACCCTGCATCAAATTGATATGACAGGAGCAGGAATTGATCCTTCCTTGCTAAGGTGTAGTGAGCCTTGTATAAATCATACCCTTACACAGATACGCATATGCGGGTACCAATATCTGTGAAAAAACTGCTAATGCTACCTTTGCCAAGACCGTGGTTTGTCATCGGATTCTGTGGCCAGTAAATCCGCGCTACCGGATAACTGAGGTGGACGGAGTTGTGATCCTGAGTTATGCTTGACCCACATAACTAAAACGAATTTCACATTAGTACGTGGCGAATCCATTCTCACTCATCGCGACAGATGTTCGTCAAAGCGTGCGTACTGGACCATAAAAGGAGTTTGGCAGACGGGTGAGGATTTAAAGTGGACTTATAAAGACCCTCCGATATCTCGTAAGCAGGGCCTTCTCCGTTTGCATTAAAACAAGCCCCAAAAATCGGGCTCCCCATCGCTACCTGTGAACCTCCATAGTAGCTTCAGGAGGGGAGGAAGGGTTGGGTGCACTATATCAGGCCGATAATCGTTCGATTATAAAATCGTGGGATCATCGATCGCGCAAAGCGACGACGGCTAGCGCAAATAATCCGTAACGTAGACTTCGGATGCTTTGAATCGTCTAGTACATACATGATAACGTGTGGATCAATCAGTAATCCAGCGTCAATCTGTATCACGAAAACGCTCTTCATTGAACCTTGGAACGTCACTCTGAAATACGATACGATTTCCGGAAAGGTGGGCTACATCCTAAGAACTGTAGGGCTAAATGCCTAAGGTGAGGGACTAAAGTGGACTCAGTTCCCCCAATAACCTAAAAACACCATGAGGGACGCCTCAAATCGGTGTAAGAAGACTGGTACCAGCAAGAAGCGACAACAACAAAGACATCATAGACATATACAAAGGTATGCCCGTTGTGAGGTCACAACTCTTTTAAGAGGGGAGATCTGTCAGGGTCATGACCGATGACATATGTGTCATACATGTCATACGTGTCATACATGTCAGACATGTCATACCATGTCATGTCATGTCAGTCGGTCGCGTCATATATTATTATGACAGTCGACAGTATGGTCGACCATGACTGTACATGTCGAGTCGCGTCATATATTTATGACAGTCGTCAGTACGGTCGACGATGACTGTACATGTCGCCAGATGATAATGTCATATCATCAGGCATCCCTGTCATCGAGAGTTCGTATGTCGAACTCGAAGATGGCAAAGCAAAGATACATCTTGAAAACAAACAAGAACCATCTTGGCTTTCAGCATGCGCGGAACTCGCATGCGCAGCATGAACGAACTAGTCGTTATTACCATGCTGGTCGTTCAACCTACGTCTCGGGTTCACAACCCAATGGCGGTACCATCTAAGATGATGGGAGACGTTAGGTACAAAAGTGAGGAAGCGTTGTGCTTCAGAGATCTTCTTAGAGAGACTGCACTCACAAACCCGCTCATCCGTACACTTGCATTGCTGTTCCACTTTGCAGTGTTTATTTTGTATATTGATAATATATTACGGCGCTTGTTTACATAGCCGTAACATCAACACTTTCGACTTTGTCAACACCGCGATCGGTCTTGCTCAAGGCACGGTATCGGTTGGTCCAAGGTGTTATTAGTCGATACCGATATGCCAAAAAAAATCTATCAGGCAATACCAATAGTGTCTCTAAGTTATTAGTCGATACCGATATTAACTAATTGGGTATTAGTTGATACCGATTTTCCGATATGTGAAAAAATAACTATTAGGTAATACCGATATTATAATAAACTGATATATCGGTTCCTAGCAAGCATACGAATGTTGCCTACTCCTACCTATCTAGTTCAGCTCTTCGGCACATGATTCCTACCTATCTACATATCTAGTTCATTGCAACCATTATTAGGGAATGCTCAATGGTCCCTTCATTCAGACTTTTTCTTAAGTCGCTATGCATCTGGATGCAAGCGCTAAAAGCTCGCTCTACTAACACCGGTTGTGCTCGCAGGCGCAACAAGGAACGGTGTGGTCTGGTCATCTTGAACATCGTAATAAAAGGGAATCCCTCCCCCCCTGAGTCTTCCACCACTCTGCAAGATACAAGTCAAACTCGTCATCAGTTTTATTGCCCCGTGGCACTGCTGTAGCGGGTTCATATTCATACAACTTCACTATCACTATCTGAAAACACTTGCAAATATGGTTTTTGTGTTGGAAATAATGGACTTCTTGGCATTGGGCGTGTCACGTTGGGCGGTGCTCTCATACGCAAGCGCGTCGGTGCAAGCCGCTTGGTCCTTGGGACGCCACTTCTCTTGCAGCCGAAGGATCGCTTCCGATATTTGAATATTCTGATATCTTTCCCGATATGACACTGATTTTGTATTAGTTGATACCGATGTTACATAATTAGTAATTAGTCGATATTGATATTCCGATAACTCTTAAAAACATTATCGATAGCAATATCGCCGATATATCGATTTATCGGATATCGGTTGCAACCGATACCGTGCCTTGGTCTTGCTATTGCTCTGGGTCTCATCTCAGTCGGGTTAGTGGGTTAGACTCTGAACCCACTAACTAATGAGACCCAGCGGTCGGCACCACTTAAACGTCGACCCTCGCGTGTCGCAGGCCGCGCAGCGGCCGCGCTCGGAGAAACTCTTGGAACAAGAGTAGGTGTAGGAGGCTACCCAGGCTTGCCCTTCGCTTGGCGACATGTTTGATGTTACGAGCTCCAAGATCTCGATATGTGTGTGTGCGGTCGCGTCGGAAATCCGACGACGTGGCACCGGTAGCTACCGGTAGCGATACCCCTTAGCTACCCGCAGCCATCGGATCAATTTCCATACTTAAGAAGCAGATACCGGTTAAATGCCCCTTACCCACCGGCAGCCGTCGAAATCTTACCGGTTCCACCTACTCTGGCTGAGACCAGAGCCTCCGGACGGATATTTTTTTTATAACTTTTTTAAGGATTTTTTATTTTTCTGTACGAGCTGCTTTCCATTCTTGTCGTGTCGAAAATCGCGATCGGCCGCGCAGCGGCCGCAGCTCGTAAACTCTGGTCTCAGCCAGAGTTGAGTAGGTGACACCACCCATCAGATTCCAGCAACAGCAACACTGCATCGGAGATCTGAGTTCTGACGTGAGATCACCAGACGTGATGAGACGAGGCACGAGAGCGAGAGAAGTCTTACGCGACGGCCTGTGACGTCAGGCGAGGGCCGAGGGCGGGCACGCGACGGGCATCACGATCAGGCGAATTGTTTCGCAGCCGTTTGTGTTTCGGCTCTTGCCTTCCTAGTTTTCAGAAAACAGCGATCCTTCCGGCACTACAGCGGTTCCAATCCGTATTCACCACGCTTGTGAACATTCGGAGGCCAAAATCCAGGTGCTGTATTCTGTGTAATCATGGCGAAGAAGAATAAGTCTGCGGCGGTAGCTAAGCACAAGAAATCAGGGAACAAGCCGAATTTGTTCGAAAACTTAAAGAGCAAGCGAAAGTTTGAAGTGCTCGGCCGCAAGTAAGTACATTTCGCCGTTGTTGTGTTTTCCAGAATGATATTGAAGGGAAAGAGCGAGAGACTTGAGATTACGTGTTGTTCCACAGAGAAAAGGGAAACAACATGAGTCTAACCAAGAAGAGAAGTGAAGCAAATTCTAGGCGCAAGCACACTCTTCTCGAGGAACTCAAGCAGGTGACTGGCCTCTAGCAACGATCCTTCAGCAATATTAAGAGACGCCGTATTGAAGTGGTAACTTAAGAGTTCGTTGCCCATTTGAGGTAAAAGGTCCTGGGGTTTGTTGCTATTTCAGTCTGGCAGAAGCAATGCCTTCGTGGATCGCCGATTTGGAGAAGGGGATGAAGGTCGCTATCTTTACCGTGATTTCTGGAAGTAGAAACGTCCATGTTTGTCATGGCATGTTTGTCATGGGAAAGTATTCACTTCGATAAACCTGGCGTACTGCAATTAGCAAGCAACTGGATAAATGGTTCTGTGATGCCTCGATACTCGACTCCCTCATGCACTGTTGTGTCGCCTTTATGCCAGTTTGCCTCGACTTTTGACCGGAATCTGTGTTTAAGCTGAGGTATGCGTGTGGCAGGGGTTTCACGTGAGGAGAAAGCCATCGTACGTTTCCAGAAAGTAAGACAGGCGAAACAAAAGCGCCAGGGTAAATTCAACTTAACAGGTACGCTCGATCACTTCGCAGCCGTTCTGTGGCCTGCTCGTCGTCCATAAAGTCAAGTATGAAATATATCTCGAAGTATGGTGATTGTCACACCGCTTCAGTCAGACGAGGGAAAGTGAATTCTTACTTAACTTTTTCATTGCCTTGGAACAGACACTGGAGCTGAGGAAGAGCTGACGCATATGGGGACTGCACTCTCCTCTCTCCGCCATGATGACGATGGCTTTGGTTCCGATGATGAAGTATGTCCGATACTGTGCCTCAGTCATCACGCTGACACGTTGCCACGCATGTCCAGTCATCCTCCGGTCGGACCTGCGTAGGTCGGGCGCGGAGCGTAAAAACAGCACACGATTCGCTGACAATGTATCCAACTTGCGCTGTCACAGGGCTATGGCAGCGACGACAAGGCCGCTGAGGCGGAGTTGACGCGTCAATTCAATTTTGGCGGAGGTGACATCTTCGAAATACCTCTCGATCCACCGCCCTCTCGGTACTCACCGGGAGTCGAGAACGAATGTGAATGTCGCGAGTTGCCGTATCTGTTTTTCACGTTTTGCTTCCCCACACCCGTCATTCTCAGTCAGCTAACCGGGGCCACCCGCACCGCGCTTCAGTCAGCTAACCGGGGCCACCCGCACCGCGCTTCGCTTCCTGATAATTTCGAATGCACAACCCGTTCCATCGGCTGCTGAAAGGGAACCTCGGGAACCCTCAAGCGGTGCTCCGTGTGAGGGCGTTGTGGCGGCTCCGCTGAAGCAGTTTAGGGGCGTGCTTGGGCAGGAGAGGGCGGCGAGGAGGGTGAAGAGCGCAAGAAAACCAACAAGGAGGCGTACGCGGAAGTGATGCTCAAGCAAAAGTATTACAAGGTACCACGATGCCGCACTACTTGTCGAGGAGGCCGCCACTAGCTCAGCTCTGGGCTGCCCACTGAGCCCTCGTGCCTGCCTTGAATCCTGCTCGCCACACGTCGTGGAGGCAGCGAAGGTGCCTCGAGGAAGGGGACTGCGATTCATGCAGCGGCTTGTACGGGAATATTGATGAGCTCGGTATCCGCAGCTGCACAAAACTGGGCTGTCCCAGCCTGCAAGGTGTCAAGTCTTGGAAATGGAAGATGGACGGTCCCAGCCTATTCGGTCTCGGGTCGTGGCAGTCGTTCGATCTTGGTTCGTGCCACACACATCGGACCGGAAGACAACCTGTGACCTTCCCCTTTGTGTCACTCAAGCATCTGCATCTTAACGCAGCGGATCTGCTCATAAGACAAGGGGGAAACAAATGCCCGCGTACAGGGACACGCGTGAGAGGATGACCTAGTGCCCTCACCTGTCGCGGCAGCCACCTGACTGTGTTCACCCGTGCAGCGTGGAGAGTGCCCACTGTGCGGCGGGCGGCGGCGTGGTTTTCGGCACAGGAGCTGCGTCGGAAGCAGAAGGAGGAGGACGACAGCAAACTCGACGAGCTTGATGGCACCTTCCGCGCCCTGGTGGAGAACGGCGGCCTCAGCTCCATCTTCCGCAAGGTGAGCGCCGTGCCGTTGCTTGGAAGGACGCTGCGCACCTCAGCAGCTCAACTTTCGGGGCTTCTCGGGCTCGGGTCGAGGGGCACGGCCTCTGGAGCGGCAATGCATGCATCTCGCCACCAGTCCTCAAGTCACGCCGGGCACCGATCACGTACGGTTGCTCCACGCGCCCTGAGGAGGCTCCTGGCGGCTCGGGCCTGGTGACCGGGCGATCGTTGCTCAGGCAAGGCACCTATTCGCAACAGCCAACGCACCTTTGAATCCTTTCGACTTGCTCTGGGCGGCTCTTTCCAGGGAAACCGGTGCCACCCTTTTGAGGGCCGGTTTTGGTCAGACCCCTTTCACCCGCTGCCGATGAGCCTCCGTGGCGGCTGGACTCCACCCTCCCCAGCCTACCCTGTTTTCAACGGCGCCCATGATGGCTCTCAACCGGGCCGACTGTTTCCTGCAAGCCTCTGAGGAGTCGAGGTGGGAATTCACAGCAAGGCAAGGAGGCCCCACGTGTGGACCGGCTGGCGCCCGGCGAGAAGCGGGCCGCGCCGGATGACTTTGACAAGTAGGTGTTCCTCCAAAGTCCTCGATCACCTCCCACCCCGCATCCGCCGTGGTTACATACTGCCGACCGCGCTGCGCCTCGGCGAAGGCTGCTCGGTTCCGTGTTTCTGTGCGCTGCCGACTCAGGCTGCCGGGAGCCCTGGTGGTGGGCTGCCGCGCAGGATGGCGAAGGAGATGGCGCGCGAGTCGCGAGCCAAGGCCTCGGACAGGATGAAGCTGGTGAGCTCCCTCAGGACCCCCTGGGCTTCCCACCTTGCACCCCTCTCTGCCCAGCGAGGCGCCTCGCAAGCGCTCTGCTCGTAGAGCAAACGCCATGTTGCAAGGCTTGCATGCCTTCGTGTCCACGCAATAGTTGGCTGCGGGTCTGCGGCGGGGCAATTTACCCGATCGTCAGCTGCAGGCCTGCGGCGGGGCGTTTCCCCAAACGTTGGCTGCGGGTTTGCAGTGGGGTAACTTCCCCATTTGTTGGCCGCATGCTTGTGGTGGGGCAATTTCCCCGAATCGGCAATGCTGACTTCTCCCGATGGGTAAAGCCAGGACTTGTGGGGCGGGTGTGGAAGTGCGCAAAGCGTGGTTGGAACACGAGTGGGCGAGGGCGGAGGCTCTTGCGGATGGGTCGAGGTGTGAGGAGGACCAGGCGTATTCTAGGGCTCTTACGGCACCTTGGGTGCAAGCGCAACTCCGGCCCCCCGCTTGATGTCGTCAGTGCACTGCCGCCAGCGAGGCGTGCAGGCAGGGTGTTACCGTGGTGCTCTATTTTAGACGCCCTGCCGGCACCGGAGAGACGCGGCGTGACTTGTGGTGCGAGGATCACGCCGAGGGTCGGGGGCTTGGCGCTGGCAGCCGGAGGAGGTGGCAAAAGACGAGGCCGAGAAGCTCGAGGAGCTGGAGAAACAGCGGCTGAAGCGAATGCGCCAGAAGGCCATGGGCAGCGACAGCGAGGACGATGAAGACACTGTGAGTCGGAGTACCCCAGCTGACCCACGAGGGTCCCCCAGCCTTTTCGCGAGCGCCACCCCTGCCCCCTCCAGTCGATCTGCGACGGTGCCCCCGTTCTTCCTGCAAGGCCCCCTTCACTCCGGCCTGCAACACTCCCCCTGCTAACTGATCCGTGGCAGCTGATCAATGCGCCTTCTTCCCGTGATCCGAAAGCCTAACCCCAGCCGATCCTCGAGACTCCTCCCGCAGTTGATCCGTGAGCCACCCCCCACGATCTGGAGCCCCCATCCGATCTGCAAGCGTCCCCTCGGCTGACTTATGACATCCCCACTCACCCAGTCGAGAGGTGGAAGGTGCGCCGTCCTAAAGACATGTTGACGTTGCGTCAAGGGGGATTCGGTGGAGGAGAGGTATGGGACCGCTTTACAGCCTGCACCTTAATCCTGAGATGGAAACGCGACGCCTCTTATTGTCGAAATATCCTCTCCAGACTGGAAGCTCGGGAGCCTCCATCGTGATTTTCAACCCTGGTGCATGGGGCCACCACCCTAAACCTACCTGGGGAATGGGACCATGAGAGCCTTTACCCTAGAGCTAAACCCTTAGGTCACGGAGCATTATGGACCCTCCTGGCCTTGCCGTGTGATGCCGGCCAGTTGGGGGTTTTGACTGTGTAATGAGGACTCAGTGGTGCCCTCTGATGGAAGCAAGTGGAAGACCACCAGGCCCTTCGCAGCGCACAGACTTGTGAGACATCTTCTCCTGCGTGGCTGAAAGGGTGCCCAATGGGAGCTGGTGGTTGGCTGGAGCAGGGGGGCGGACCCAAGGGGGGTTTCGCGGCGCGGCGCAACAAGGTAGAGACATTGGCACTCTGTCTGCGAGAGGTCTTGCCACTGGATTTAGGGTGCTTCAGGGCATGCTGTAACATGCACGTCGCAAGAGGGCTGCCGGCTTCAGTGGTTCTGCACTGCTTTCAGTCACTGCACAGGGCGTTGCAAATTGAGGGGCCCGTCTGATTCGCTGCGGTACCACTGCACTGCGTGAGGGCCTCCAATTTCCAGCAAAAGCTCTTTTAGGGATGGTTACATTTTTCTGCAGTTGCAAGAGGCCTTCCAAATCTAAATTTAGGGTTAGAAGCTGTAGAGTCCGGTCACGCGAGGCTTTCCTGCTGGGTGATGGTTGTGTATAGTCTGATCCAGTCATCGGAATCTTTTGAGGCTCTCCCACCTGCGGCATTTCGGCGCCCTTTGCTCAGAGGAAGATCGAGGAGGAGGACGCCGACGAAGAGGATACAAAGAAAGAAAGGCGAAGCACCGCAGAGGATGAGGACGATTTCGAAATGGAAAGCGAGGAAGACGAGGACGATGAGGACGATGGCGAGGATGAAAGTGAGGATGAAGACGGGGAGGTGCGTTGCGACTTGTGTTCTGCCACTGGCCGAGATGGCTGCTGTGCTGCTGACTGTGAAGCACGCTGTGGCAGTCCATACAATGCCCTCACCCCGCCATTTCCGGCGCTGCCCTTGCGCCCTGCATGCCCCTACCTCATCCACGGTGCTCACAAACCGTCGCACCAGGGCGACACAGCTGATCGGACGAGCCGGAAGCGACTGCAGCACCAATCAGAGGAGCCGAGAGTGACAGCGCAATGGTGATTGCATGTGCAAATCGCGGTGGACTCGCAGGAAGATGACGAGGAGGACGAGGATGACGAGGACGGTGAGCTGGACGACCTTCAGAAGCGCTTCAAGAAGGTGTCCAAGGAGATGCGTGGAGACTTGGCGGCGGGCTGGGCGCGCCTTCAGAAGCTCAAGGTGCGCCAGGCTGGCGATCAGAGGAGAAGCAGCGAGAGGAGAGTGTCTCAACGTTGCAGTAAGCAAGCAGTCCGCCATTGAAGCCCGCAGCCCCCCAGGAAGTCGTAGCTAGGGGTCGGAGGGGGTCTCTTGGTGAAATACAAGCCAGTTGGGCGGAGGGCATCTCTTGCCGAAGTAAAAGGCAGGGGGGCGGACGGGGACTCCTGGCGAAGTAGAAGCCAGGGGGTGGAGGGGGTCATTTGGCAAAATAGAAGCCGGGGAGAGTCTCTTGGCGAAGTAGAAGCCAGGGGGTCTGCTAAATACAAGCCAGGGGGTCTCCTGGCGAAGTAGACACCAGGGCGGTGAAGGGGGTCTCCTGGTACAATGCTGTTTATGGTACCATTAAATGATGGGCAACGGAGAGATGACAGTCTTGAAGGGATAATGCAGGAGGGTAAGGGTGAGGAAGATGGCGAAGATGAGGGTGATGAGGAGGACGAGGAGGATGATGAGGAGGGTGATGAGGAGGACGAGGATGATGAGGATGGAGAAGAAGCCGATGCCGATGAAGACGTGGAGGAGCAGGCAGAGAAGGCTTCGAGGTCAAAAAGCAGTAAGCAGGCACAGTTTGCTGCAATGGTACCCGACGAGGACGAGGAGGAAGAAGCGGGTGTGGACGAGGGGAGCGATGAGGGGAGCGATGAGGGGAGCGATGAGGGGGATGAGGAGGGAAGCGATGAGGGGGATGAGGAGGACGAAGACGAAGACGGGGACGAAGATGAGGATGAGGATTCGTCCAAGAGGAGTGAGAAAAAGGGCACTGAGACGATGGGTGAAGAAGGCGTTGCCAACGGTGCGAACCTAGAGAGCCTCTGCTCGCTTCGAAGCAGATGCACTGGCTTCACACAGTGCGAGCCTGCCTCTTGGAACGAACACACCGCAGGCATTGAACTGTGCTGGTTCTGGAAGCTATGGTGCAGTAGGGGAGGCACTCTTGTAGCTGGGTCCAGGACCGCATGCACCTACGGTATGACCAGCGGGAAGAGAGGTGCTCAGAGGCAGCGATTGACGGATTCTTTTACTTGATTTGGCTCCGGCCGGACAGCCAGCTGCCCAAGTAGGGTTCACGTTCAGCAGGCGAGATGATTCACGAATGTGGCTGGTGCCTGGGCAACGAGCAGGCAAGGCGGCGCGCACGGCCAGCCATGACTCAGCAGCCCCGTCGGGCAGGAGTGCGGGGGACCTGCTGCCCCACAAGTTCCCAACCCCCGCCAACTATCAGGTCACCCTTTGGAGTGGCGCCCACCATTTCTGCGCCGCCCTCCCCCCTCACTGTAGTGGACGATGGCCGGGTGTACTCGCCGTGCGCCGCATGAAGCCACGGCGCAGCGCACTGGCGCCACGTGGCGGTTCCTTCGTCCAGCCTGTCACTGCCAGACGTGCCCGCGCGACACTCGAGGGGGAGAGCACGCCATGCTTCCTCCCTGATGGTGGTGTTGGACGCAGCTTGTCGGGAGGGCAGCTGGCCGGCTCACTTCCGCAGGGGTGTGAGTGGACGGCAGAGGGAGAGATGGGCAACGAGATGTGTGATTGGAGAGGGGAGGGGTCATAATTGGAGGGGGAGATAGCATATGCGCCGAGAGATCTTAGGATTGAGTGGCAAGTAGAAGTGGTGGCAGTGAGGTTGGAGAAGGGAGGAGGAGTCTGCCTTCAGGACTTTACCAAGCTCCTCCAGAAGTACTGTGCCGACCCGGCGACCAGCGAGCTTTGCCTCGACCACATCATCAAGAGTATCCGGGTGTTCGTGGCCCCCTCGCTGAACTCCGAGAACACTCAGAAGATGCAGGTTCGCGCTGATGCGCCTCGCACTCGCTCTTGCGCCCTCCCAAATGCGTTGCATTCACATCCACATCCCCCCCACGTAAGTGCTTTGCTCCCGCCCTGAGGCAAGCGAATTGCCGGGGAGCGGCTGAGGGCCGCGATGATGATGTGGGCGGGTATGCAGGTTTTCTACGGCATTGTTATGCAACATTTCGACGCTCTTGCCGGCGCTCAGCCACTGTCCATGCCGCACCTCGATATCGTGGCGCGGCACATCTACGAGGTTTGGCCTCCAATCTCGAGCCCCCTCCACACAGCATGCCTGCCTGTGCAGGCTGATCGTCCCGCATCGCAGCGCTTGTCAATCCGGGCCATACTGCGCCGCCTCATTGTTGCCCGCTGAAGACCCCCATTCCGCTCGTAGAGGCTGCTCTTCACATTTTCTGCGGCGCTGGCGCACGTGGCAGCGCACATGCATCGGTGCGCCCCACTACCGGGGCCCCTGCCACACGCCTCCAGATGCGCCCTCCTCTTCACGTGCCTCTTCTGCCCTCGCACAAGCTCCGAGCTGGCTGGCGGCAGGCGGTATGTCGGAAGGGCGCCGCCGGAAGCAAGCGCCTTGGGTTCCGCAGCACCCCAGCTGCCGGGATGGGAGCGCTCTCAGAGGCACTTTGAGGGGGTGGTGCGGCGCGCAGATGAGCCTGGTGGTGCCTCTGGGGGGTGGTGGTGGGGGTGATGCGAGGCGCGCAGATGAGCCTGGTGGTGCCTCTGGAGGTGGTGGTGGGGGTGATGCGGCGCAGATGGGCCTGGTGGTGCCTCTGAGGGAGTGGTGGTGGTGGTGCGGCGCGCAGATGAGCCTGGTGGTGCCTCTGTTCGCGGCCACTGCAGCGCGGGCGCGCCTCACCAAGATGCAGGCGCAGATCCCTGCCGCGCTGAGGGACGGGCGCAGCGCCTGGGCCTCCGTGCGCGGCCTCCTCCTGCTGCGCCTCTTCTCCCTCGTCTTCCCCACCACCGACTTCCGGCATCCGGTGCTGACCTAGCTCCCTCGTCAGCCCGCCCCCTTCAACTACCTTCGGGCCCCCCTCTGGACCTTTTGCGACCTCCTTCCCCCCTTCGGCCCCTCATGTTGCCGCGTGAGGGGTGTGGCGCATCTACTCACATCTGGGGTGGCTGAGAGGGCTAGTGAGGGGTGCGGTGCAGGTGGCAACCCCGATGACCATGCTTATGGCCCAGATGCTCGGGCAGGGCGTGCTTCTGGAGCGCAAGGACGTGATGGCGGCCCTCACGCTCTGCTCTCTGATGCTGCACTCCCTCGTATGCCCCTCCCTGTGTCCCATGGCTCCGCCCTCTCTCATGCCATTTGCTACAGCCCTTTACCCGGAGGCCGTCGTATTCCTCCTGGCCGAGCACCCTTGCACCTGCCCCCCTGACAGTGCCCCCACAGCCCGCCGCCTGGTGCGCCGTGCTCTGGGACAGAAGGCGCCTTCTGAAGAACTCACCCCGGCGTCCTCATTGCCCCTCACCGGGGCCTCCCCACCTTGCCTCCCCTGCAATGCCGCCCTGCAACGTCCTCCAGTATTACTGAGCTGCTGCCACGATCTTCCAAGATCTCCCAGATGTGGGTTCATCTCTTCTCAGACGTCAGTTTGAGCGTGCCTTGTAACCGAAGGGAAAGGGATCGGGGCCGTTGGCGTGGACAGTGTGAGACGAAGCGGGTGTGTGCCGAGGCACTGGAGTGCTTGTGCGTCCTCCTCCATGCAGCTGCGCCTGCCACTGGTGCTCCTCCCCCCCCCTCAAGCCCTGCGACCTGATGACGCGTCATGCACGAAGCTCTGCGCCACTGGTTTCAGAGCGAAGCGCGCTCCAGTCGCTGTGCGAGCCTGAGCGGCGCGCGTCATGTCTGCAGGGGCCCTGAGGGGAGCGCGTCATGTCTGCAGGGGCCCTGAGCGCCGCGCGTCATGTCCGCAGTAGCCCTGCATCTCGACCAATGCGGGCTGATGGATGCTCGCAAGTGTTGAGGCAACTCTGGGGAACCGCAGGGGGCGCTGAGGGCATTGCAATGGATGTGCACGTCCAAGAACGGGCCGAGGCAGCGGATGCACTGCTTCGTCCAACTGATCCCGGGATTGCTCCCACGGACGAGGTGCGCCTCCACTGGGACCTCGCGCGCGCCGGCCTCCGCCTCGGCCCCACATGCACGCACGCTGCTTCACGCCGGTCCGCTGCCACTTGCTGCCGGCCGCCTTGCGGCCTCGGGCAAATAGCAGGGCCCTTGTTGTCCAGAGGAAATCCGGCTGCCCTGCACAGTGGGGCTCCCTCCCGCCACGTCATGAAGGAGGCGCATGACAAGGAAGCCCGGCGGTGGAATTGAGGCGGCGCAGCCAGCGCGTAGAGCCAGAGCTGGTGAAGCCACTCCTCGGAGACGGCAAAGAAAGCCGCTGTGTGACGCCAGCGCGTGAAGGCAGGTGCCTGAATGCAGCGTGTGACACCAGAAGGTGACGCCAGGAGGTCACGCCAGGAGGCTGGGTGTTGAGCTTGTCAGGGCTGGCAACAGGTTGCGCCTCTGAAGCTGACCCTGGTGTACCAGCAAGATAAGGTGGAGGCCGCAGAGGCGGCGCACTTCCGGGGCAGCTGCGTGCTGGCCGCGCTCAAGATGCTCGCGCAGTATGCCCGCATGTACTGCGCCCTACCCTGCGGTGCGGTCCCGTGCGCCCCGCGCCTCCTCCCCTGCCCCCTGCGCTGCGGTCCCGTGCGACCCGAGCCTCCTCCCCTGCCCCCTGCGGTGCGGTCCCGTGCGCCCCGCGCCTCCTCCCCTGCCCCCTGCACTCCGCCGCGAGCTGCAGATGGTGGCCTTGGCCTGGCGACATCTTGTAGGGCCGCCTGAACGTACAGTGTAAGGGGGGATTGCTGCTATGCCCCCCTTGCGACGTGCATTTCCTCGGGCCGGCCCTGCAGATACCCCTTCAGGTGGCTGTTCAGAATGTTGTCCAATCGGATCGCTGCTCGCGGCAGTGACGGTGGAACATAACTCTTCGAGGAGCCCTCTGATGGTGGGAGGGGGCTGTGGCTGGCGGGGAGCGCAGCGCTGGAGCTGCTGCGGCCGGCGGAGCTGGCGGCGGATGCGCTGGGGCCGCAGACTGGGTCGCTGGAGGCTGCTCGGGAGGAGCTGCGGGCGGTGCTGAAGGACGTGCGGCGTGACGCTGCTGGCCGGCAGCCCCTCCAGCTGCGCAAACCGGTCATACCCAATATCAAGTGCGTCTTCGTTCTCCCTCTGCGTCTGTCTCTGCACCCCTTGCTTTCCATACTCCCTCCGACTCCAGCACACATTCTCTCTGCGTCTGTCTCTGCACCCCTTGCTCTCCATACTCCCTCCGACTCCAGCACACATTTTCTCTCTCACTCCCGCTTGTTTCATGCCCCTCTTGACTCTCACACTCTCCGCCCCCTTGCTCTGCCCTTGCATCCCCCTCCCCTCCTCTCTGGGCCCCTTCACTTCTTGCTCTCCCCTGCCCCCCGCCCCCTTTGACACATTTTCGAGGCTCATATGCGCCTAGGAGCCACAGCACTGAGATCAGCTCCCGATTTATCAGAACTCGGCTTCAGCCCGATGGATCGGAACTCGGCAAGCGCCGTTGTTGGCCATATGGTAGCACTGGAGCCCATTGGCCTCGCTTCACCTGGTGACGCACATTCTGCCCATGCCAGCAAAGCTGTGCATCCGTGGTGTGGCGCTTCACTTGGCGCCCGTTGTCCGACGTGGGGCTCGTTGGGTGCGTGAGGTTGCGCAGGCAATTCAACCCGATGTTCGAGGAGGAGGGCTACGTCCAGGGCCGCGACTACGACCCTGACCGCGCTAGATCCGACAAGAAGAAGCTCCAAAAGCAGATCAAGAAGTGCGCCCTGCACCCGCCCCTCCTCCTCGAATCTTCACTTCCTCGCCAGTTCCTCAGAGATGGACGAATGGAGACAGAGAGGCATACCCACCCCTCCTACAGTGGGCCTTGTAAGCGTCACTGTTACTAGGGTCGGGCTCCCCCACGACCACGGGGGTGTGTGATGAAAAGGAGCGCCACGGACACCACAGGGATTCCGGTGCTCTGCCCGATGTGGGGGGAAGGGGGGAGCTGTCAGGTCCTGGAGCACAGCTGTGGCACTGCGCAGCGCTGTGGCATGCAGAGTGAATTATGGGGCGAGGGGTGCAGGGAGGAGCGAGGGGCCGCGCGTGAGCTGCGGCGGGACACGGCATTCCTGGCGGAGGAGAAGCGTAAGGCGCGGGAGGTGTTTGAGGAGGGCCGGGAGGAGAAGACCCGCGAGGTCATGGCCATGCTGCAGGTGTGACCCTGGTGGGCTTCGGGGGCGTGAGGGGTACATGAGGCATCCGGCCATCCTCAGCCTTCTAGCCAAACTGGATTCCTCCCCCTCCATATGATTGCGAGAGATGCAGATGGCATCTTGATGTCATTCTGGCAGCGTTTTTAGCAGTATCTTTGCGTTTGTTTTGCTTCGCGGCCCTGGCACTTTGGCATCACGCTTGTGCCATTATGCCTGGGCCACGTCGCTGAATCTGGATGGTCGCCATGTTGGCAGCCGCTGGCATGTTGAGCTAGATTTTGTGTTTCGGGAAGGGACAGTGTTTTATGGGGACCTTGAGCTTAGTACGGTGTAGTTGACGGCCCGTGAGGGGTTAGTCCTTCTGGATGTTCTGGCTAGACACATTGAGGTGCGGTTCTGAATTATATTATTGAGGTGGCGGATGAACAGTGAGGAGGGGGTCATTTTTTGCGATGTGTCAGTCTCAAGAATCGGATATGAAGTCCGGGGGGCAGAAGGGCATAGTCAAGCTGAAGAAGTCTAAAAGCAAGTACTCTGGTGCCTAATTTGGCGCTGAGTGTTCCAGCCTGGAGGGCATGACTAAACGTGCTACACGTATTAGTCATCCAAGATTTACACTCTATCTATGATTCCATCGATATTCGAGAGGACCAAACTGCGACAGTGTGGGATTTCTTTCTAGGAATTGGCATCAGGAAACGAGGGCCAGTGAACTCAGCACTAGAGGTTACCCTTTAGTTGCACTGCTGGCTGTTTGTGGCAAGAAGGCCCAAAGAAATCATATGAAAGCAAGACTAAAGTGCACTTGGATAGCACATCATATGCGCTGTAGATTACTTCCCGGCTTGTCCGCACTAGCTGATCAGTGTAGCATCACAGAAGCAAGTGCCATTATTGTATTGAATATTCGAATAAGTTTGCGAATGTGTGATAATGGTTGGTATCTTGTCGTGGCTCCACCCTTTTCCTGAATGCTTCTCACATCCACTGGGATGATGGTGTGCTGCCTTTTGTCGGCGGGCCTCATGCCGTTGAGTGTGTGATGGTGGGTTTGGGTTTCCTTTAGTGACGGAACGAACTGGGGCCCCAAAGTTTGCAAGGTACACGTGTTGCATACTAAACATATACACCTTTACTGAAGAAAACTGTGTCACACCCTGTTTGGTGGACCAAACCACATTTCACACGACGGATGTTAGCCGTTGATCGTTCACTAACAACCACCTAGAAATATTAGCCACGGGTGCCCTGTATTCCATGGGGGTTGCCGCTCCTCCAGACTCACTTATATATCTGAGCGTCTAGGTGTTGCTCCTACCAGTCCTGCAGAGGACGATTTGGGGAAATACCTTTTCCTATCCTGTCAATTCCTGCTGTGCCTCCCCAAGCTTTGATGTGCCATTGCTATATCTGCCGGGTGGCGCCCACCACCGCCACCCACTCCTTAGCCCGTCCCCCTAAGCGTCGTGTCACCGCCAATGACATCCCGCTCCCCTGTTACTGAAACCCGCAAAAAGCAAAATGTCCGGCCTACGTTAATGGACCGTGAACTGTACAAGCGCTTGTGGATCGGAAACCTGCTGGGGGAGCGTGTTCAGAGTCGCAAAGTTCGCTTGGCGGCGTCCCTGGACTGCGTTCCTCACTACTGTCGTGAGCTACATGGCTCAAGGATGCATTCGCGCAATACAGAGTCCTGCGTGGACGAGAATCCCAGAAAGCAAACGTCTGATAAACTGAGCGTAGAGTTGCCCGTGGGAGAGACGCTGTGGGGTGGCGTGAACTGCTACTTGAGCATTGCGAGTCTCTGAAGATACATGAGTGGATAAACGAAAAATTCTAACTGCATCATACCTTGGCGATATCGTGTTCCTCGTCGGCTGAGCTGGCGACAGGAATGTTGTCGCTTTGCACGTTATCCTCACTGTCCAAAGTAGCAACTTCCTCAATAACTTGGTCATGCTTCAGATATCCCTCCTTACCCGAAGCATCTACTTTGAACTTCCGAAACATGCCTTTGGCGCCCCCTAGCCGCATTTCACGAAGGTGCGCGGGCGTATATCATTCTTACTCCATCCACATTTTTCCATAAGCATCCACCAAGTCATAATTAAGTTGTTTGGTTAGGCTTCTTGATAGGTTGAGAAGCTGGCGCAGACTTCGATTTAAAATTTGTCACAGAAGAACGCGACTTGCGTTTGTAGACACGTTTCTAGGAAGCGTCGTTGATAGCGCGACCAAGGTTCGGTATCAGTTGTTCCGCGTGGTATTGATAGTTTTTAATTATTTTCATTTTTATCATCAATCGATTCTGATAAATGATTGGTGTGATCAATCGGTTCCAATATTCTGATAGTGCACAACTTCACTATCAATTGATTCTGATATTCTGATATATCGATGGTATCAGAATATCAGACAATCGATACCGATGAACCTTGAGCGCGAGTAGCCGACCATTCTCCCTTATTTCATATCGGCTCTGACCCCTCGGGAAAGTGCGGATAGGACATAATAAATAGTCTTGGCGCGGGGAGGGGTTCTTTAATCTTTGTATCCCCAGCGCATAAAGCGGAGGTGGGGGGGGGTAATCAAAATGGCTACTGCCTAATTCGCGGTCCTACCACAAGGACCGAAAAGTGCTCAACCGATATTTGAAGGTCAAGATGGCCTCGGATGAAAAATTTGACATAACATTAGCGAAAGAGCATTTCGAGAACTTGACAACATGGGTCTCAGAATTTCCAAAGGACCTTCGTGGAAGAAGATAACGTGACAAACATATATTTCTTTCGGTCCTTGTGATGGGACGGAATATATTTCGGTCCTATCTGAATTGTCGAAGATAGCCAAAAATATCGAGGTCTACGACGGGGGGAGTGGTACCAAACCCTCCAAGAACGAAAGTCAGGTATGAAGGGGACGGAGTACGGACCCCACACACACACGTAGTCCCAGAATCGAAGTCTAGGGGTGATCCAATTTGCCCCGCTCCCCCCAACAAGCAAAGCGTGGGCAACCCTATTTGCACAAGATGAGCTCTTTTGCTGGATTCAGTGACCCGTAGGTCATAACTTATCTGACTCCCGTTAGCTGTACCAGTACTCGTACAGTACTAGGTGACAGATCCCTAGGTCACAGACACCTTATATTCGTTTATCTTTATAATCAGTACACACTTGTATGAAAACTATTCAGTGACCGCTCCGATATAATACGTTATATTATATCTCACAGGTTATGGGGTATTACCCCGCTTTTATCACTGCTGACTTTGCCATGATTGGCTAAGCTTTTCCGCTTGGCGGGGCGTTGGGGCCTCGCGAGGTGTTGAATTGGCCACTTTAGGGCGCGCGGTTTGCGCTATGTTGCGGTGAGATTGCGAGTTGGGATTTTCGGCAACTTCTTCGGGTGTCCGCGTTGGATTTTGTTTTAGACTGGGCTTGATCACCCCTGTCAACAACTCCTTGGCCGCCGCGTATTCGACTTCGTCGATTTCGTTCGACCCCTTCTTCTCCTCACTCCGCAACTGCATTACGGTCGCCCGCCACCTTACAATTTGACACTCGCCTTTTCCCCAACCCCCCTCCTATAGGAATTTATTCTGATGACTTCATCCTCAGTTGGAACACCGGCCATGGGCGCTAGAATGCGCCTAGATTCAATTTTTGCTAGGAACGTGGGCCCACCGCACCGGTGCTCGCTACAAGAGCACCCCGCAGTCAGCGCACGTCGCACTCGCTGCTGCTGATAAAACACGCGGCAATGCCGTTTTGCAATCGTCTTGGGACATTGACGTTGTGAAACGTGTTGCGAAGGACACCTTAGGGACGAAGGCGTCCTCATTTTCCGGAAGTGAACCTCACCGAGCTTCTTTGGGATTCCTTGGTTACTGCCTTGGAGGCATCGTTTGTCAACAAGGACAGCGCCAACGAGGACATCTTTGACCTCGTGGACGTCACCAAAGAGGTTCACCCGATCTTCAACGACATTCTACTTCGTGCGTTGGTCTCTTTGGCAACGCCACACTCTCCAGCTCGAAGGTGGGTTGACGCTTCCGCTCGGATCTCTCCGCGCGACGGTAAGCGTGCCCTCCTAGAGATCACCAAGCGGCTGCTGCCGCCTGGGCATCGGCCGCTCCGCCATCACGAGGATCTCTTAGGCATTGCTTTTGGGTCGTCTAATGACCCTGAGCCCTTGGTTGCCCAATTTGACGAATGTCTGAAAGCTATCGCGGCTAGCGGAGCGGGTCCCCTGGATGACGAGGCAGCCAAAAGGCAGCTCCTGGCAGCGCTGGACGCCGACTTTTACAAGGAGGTGATCACCCCGCTCCGCCTGGACACCGAGTTGGCGAAGGTGAGCATCGAGGAGGTGTACACTCACGTTCTAGAGGTGTGGTGGGGTGCGAACCCTAATGGCCCTCCCACCCGCCCCAATACAGCCGCACCTATCCACACGCACACGCCTCTCGGACTGGCGTACGCAGGTGACGAGCAGAGTGGCATCTCGGACTTCCTCGAGGAGTTCGCTCGTATCATTGGTGAAGCCTCTACCCTACTTGCCTCCCTCCGTAGTGACGAGCGCGAAGTTGCACGCGACACGCCGCCGCCACGGAATGATTTTCCCCGTAGGCATGGGGGCGGTGGTGTAAAATTCCCACCGTCCAAGTGGCGCGACGAGCGGAGCCGTCGGACCGACGGTAAGTTTCACGGCCGTAACCGTCACGTGGGATGGAAACATCGCTTCGTGGCCTCCACACTCCCGAAAGGCGGGAATTGGCCTCAAGGCATGAAGCCGCAGGGTGCTAGGAGCATTTCTTTCCACTCCGCGTCCTCGGCCTTCGTACAGGAGTGCCCCCTCTGCCCTGGACACTTCCACGACACGGCACGTTGCCCGATGGTGTGCGGTTCGTGCGATGTGGGACTTCGTGATGCCGCCATGGACTTGGACGAGATCGTTTCGGCCTTCCAGGCCGCTTTCGACGAGGAGAACGACGAAGACTTCGCTGACTTGTGCCACGTACACGACCAACCACTAGTGCGTAACGATCCTGAGCCCTTCACCTACCCGGTGCGGCACGACGTGGGATTGCGTGCCCACTATGCGGGCTTGGGTCATGATGCTTCGGGCGACGGCATGGAGGGTGTGCTATCAGATGCACGGGGCGTCCTCGAGTCCCTGCGGTCTGCGGCTACGGCTGCACAGGTCGGTGGTGCTGGTGCAGCTGGTAAGCAACCACCGCTGCACATCGGCACTTTGTCTGTGCCGCAGGTGGTGTGCGATGCGCCACCACCTGCCAATCGTGAGATCGACGCTGGGCTCCACCCGGTTTCGGCATCGGACCCCGCTTCTTTCGGGTCTCCTTTCGAGGAGCCACTGCGAGTGTCCTTTATGGACCGGGTAATGCCTTCGTGCCCTAACACATCTCTTAAATTGTGCCCGATTGACTCGGTTCACGAGCCGGTTCACACGGGAGAGCTTTCCGTGATCGACGATGACGACGACTCCGACAGTTATTCCTTTTCCGGAGACGAGGTTCACTCGGCCCCACCGGCTACACGGTCACGTATCGGTGTGGCAACATTGCCGAGATTCTTTTCCTTAGCATCTCTAGCCCTGCCCGCACTCATGTGTCTTGCATGTGTGTCAGCGGTTCAGGGTTCGGTGGTGCTCGATCGAGCCCCTGGATTCCCCGCAGCGGTACATCCCATTGGGGTGGCTGCCAACAGTCTGCCTGCCTTGCCGTGCTGTTTTACTTTCGGCATTTCTTTTCCTTCTGTGGTTTCGGCAGGTTTGAATTCTGATTTTTAATTTTCGGGATTCCTAAATTTGCTCTACGAATCTTTTCCTGCCTCTGGCTTCTGGTCTTGGCTTCTGGATTATGGTTCTGGCTTCTGGTTCTGGACACTGGTCTCTGGACTCTGGTTCTGGATTATGACTTCTGGACTCTGGTTCTGGTTGAACTTCTTTGACACTGACGAACTTCTTCAACTCTGGTGAACTCTGCAACTTTGTAGACCACTTTCAAAGTGGCTGAGTATCTGCGAAATTGAGCTGTAGGAACTTAGCTTGCAAGCAGTATCCTAGCAGCAGTTTTAGGAAGGGACCGCCCTGGCTAAAGCACAGGCCTCCCTCTAGCAGTTTCCAGCTCTTAGCTGTTTGTTGTTTCGGAACAATTTGCTTTGTCTGTGCTCCGCTCTCTGCCACCTGTAACAGCACTATGTACAGTCACAGGGTGGTGTGCTGGATTCAGTGACCCGTAGGTCATAACTTATCCGACTCCCGTTAGCTGTACCAGTACTCGTACAGTACTAGGTGACAGATCCCTAGGTCACAGACACCTTATATTCGTTTATCTTTATAACCAGTTTACACTTGCATGAAAACTATTCAGTGACCACTCCGATATAATACGTTATATTATATCTCACATATTTATCGGCGGGCTTGGTTTAATCATTAGTAGTGTGGGATTTGAGAAGGTTGACGTGGTGAACGACGAAGAGGGCGAGGTCGACGATCTGATTAGAAACATCTAGCTCAACGATCAAAGCCGCCCTACCAATATCGATACCGTATACTGTATTGTAGCGTTTGGACCGAGCGATATCGCAAACGCACGCACACACGCATTTAAGTCGGTATTAATATGATACGAATTGCAAGGATACCTCGCACACACAAACTTTGTGCGCATGAGATAACCCGAATCCCCTTCACGAAGGACGTATGCGTCCCGATGTTTTCCGGGGCCCGCTGTATAGTGGTTGCACCATGTTATATTCAAAATACTCATACCATATCCCTGGCTCTGGCGCATGGTAGATTATCAATTTTAACCGAGGAGTGCCAGACGTCAAACGCATCTCTCTAAATCCTCCATTCTCCGCTGACCTTTCTTCTCACTCCGCCCAGTAAACGCTACGCGAGAGCTCCGAGTCATGGGGACACTGACTTTCACCCCCCTGTAAGGTGGGGTTGAGCAGCCTCTCCTGTTATGTTTCACCCCTCGCCCCGAGGTGCCACGTAGGCAGTCAGCATTTCGCAGTTCGCACTGATAATAAAACACTCACTGTATTTTATTATCTCATCTTAGCCTTCGTTTCTGCTGCGTCTGACTGTTTCCGCTGTTTGGCTTGACTAATATATGTATATATATTACGTCTTCCATCAGGTTATGGACCCTCACCACGCTTCCCTGCTTACAGATTCGTTAGCAAGATCACTTCGCGCCCAACAATTTTATCCGCTTTAAGACTCCGCTTTACGACCGCTTTGCTATCCGCTTTAGTTCAACGACATCTTGGACGTCCGCTTTTTGCACCGCTTTCGCCGGTTACGGCACCGCTTTACCTTACCGTTTTCCCCGCTTTCTTAGCACGATTTGTGCACAACTTTCTCCGCTTGGACCGCTTTACTATCCGAATTTGTGTCGACCGCGTTACTCTTTGGTACTCTCTGGCCAGCAACACTCCTTCTGCAGAAAAATTGGATTGTCGCACGACATATCTGACACGACCGGCGTTTTCCTTGCGAAAATCTACCCCAATTTGATTTTTTCATCACTGGAAATTGTCAAATTTACGAAAAGTTATTTTTTCGCTAGGGAACCCTATCATTGGGTTCGCAGATTCTGCAGTCTGCAGTCTGTGGCCATGGCCGCCTCACTCCAGCGTGTGCGTATGGCCGCTATGCGTTCAGCGTTGGTATCTTTACGACTACATCGACAACATCTTACCCCTGGCTACGTCCTGGTGGTGTCTGGTGGTGCTTGTTCGCCAAGCACCAACCTCGACTCCGACATTTTCGACTTGATCGACAACAAGGACTTTGACTCCTACGACATCGCCTCTCCGCATTCTCCGCTTTCACCCGACGCATCCCTTGGCCGTCGTCTGGTGGTGTGTGGTGGTGTTATCACCACCTCCCACTCCCATTCCGATTCCTCGATCCTCGCTTTTGCTGTGTACAACGTGTTCGTTGCGCGCACTCACCGCATTTTCCACCTTCGCCCTTCTCGTCCCCCCTACTTCGGCTCATCCGCTCTGGTGGTGCCACGCCGTTGTGGGCTTTGGCCTCGCTTGGGCATCGGTTGATCCACGACAATGGGCTATGCTTGACCTTCACATCATTGAGAGCACCGCCGCCGCCGACTTTAGCCTGCTTAGTAATTTTAGCAGCCTACCCCGTGGGAGTAGCTAATCCCCACGGCACACGCATGGGCGTAAGCCCCTAGAGCACGCAAGATTAGCGCAGGTGGATGCCACACTAGCTGGGCTGAAAAAGGCCCCTAGAATCTTGTGATGTGTTCAGTTGGGTTTGCTCTGTTTGTGAATTAGGGACCTGCATGTGGCACCTCATACCTTCGGGATGAGGTGGTGTCATGGGGACACTGACTTTCACCCCCTGTAAGGTGGGGTTGAGCAGCCTCTCCTGTTATGTTTCACCCCTCGCCCCGAGGTGCCACGTAGGCAGTCAGCATTTCGCAGTTCGCACTGATAATAAAACACTCACTGTATTTTATTATCTCATCTTAGCCTTCGTTTCTGCTGCGTCTGACTGTTTCCGCTGTTTGGCTTGACTAATATATGTATATATATTACGTCTTCCATCACCGAGCCAAATCACGTCTTTCACGGGTACCCGGTACTTATGCAACCCGCAATCTCTTCATGGTCGCCAACTTTCCACCACCCAAGGTACAGTAAAAGTCACGTCCGGTGCATGTACCGTACTCAAGAATCGACTCACGCATATGGCTCGAGGCGCCTTTTCCTCTCGGCATCTGTCACGATTCATGAAGGTAACTGGAGCCTTGGCAATGAGAGTTGGCAAGACTAGTGCTACATCCATCAAACATCCATATCTATAGATACCGTGACACCATTGGAAGAGCTCTTGTTTGGGACTCCAATAGGCCTCGGCCTCCTCTAGAGGCCGATTCTCGTCCTCTAGAGGACGACTCCTCTAGAGGCCGAGACTCGTTATTTTTTTATCAGGGATGAACTTGTAATAACCTACTGTAATATTTCCCCGAAAAAAACTCTGAGTGAGGTTCTGTATAAATTGAACTGCAACGCGTCAGCGTCAGCTTTCGATATTCTTTCGATGGAATTACCATGATATAAATGCAAACGCGTCGTTCGCGTTCTCGTGGAGGTTATAATTAATAACTGACAATATAAAACACTGCAATGCAGGAATAGTACTATAACAAACAATGCACACACAAATAAATATACAGGGAGAACCTTAACTACACTGAGTAAGTAAAATGAGACATAACAACAATGCCAAAGAGCAACCTCGAAGGGAAGATATAATAATGGGAGGGAGGGATGGGACTTACGGGCAACAAACCAGAGGTCAAAGAGTGGAGCCGCCAACTCCGTTGGCGAGCCCTAAATGCTCCGCTCCCACTAACGTAGATAACCGAAGTTATCTACCGTTGATGTGCCCCCTCCTACGTCGGTGACCCCTCACCGTTAGATAACTTTCAGTTTTCGATAATATAAATTCCACCGTTACTAACCGAGTTACTCATCGTGTCATCGTATGAGACTTCCAGAGTTCCACTTATTTCGATGTCTCATATTCATTGGCCAGTGAGGGCCAATTTAGGGTTTTGGGGGCGGAATCGAAGGGACGGGCGATATAAATGGTAAAGGTTCTCGTAAAGATAACAAAATGCTGAGATATTAACTGAGATAGTACAAACCGTCAACCCGTGCAAAATCATTTGAGGTCGACGTTTCTGTTTGTCGGAAAGCACATTTCGCGTAAAGTACTGTGTTGCTTCTGACGAGGAGTAAGATTCAAGCGTGCCCTGCAACATGGCCAGAGTGCTGGCGTTTTCTGCTTGTGAACGCGGCGTGCTACCGTACGCCAACGCCCTTGAGAGCGTGATATTCTCCTGGTTTGCGTTGAGTATAATAGATCGATTGACCACCAGAATTAAACTATCTTTGCACCTGCGATAGATCAGCTGCTAGATTGAAACGGAAGGTCCCAGAGACATGCGAAGCAGTGCTTGGCACACTCTCAACGCCCGCCGCGCTTTCTGTCCGTGTGTGTGCGCACATATGCGCATCGTGCAGCTCTCTTGTGTAATACCTGTTTTCAGCGCTGTCCTGAGCGCTGGCCACGTAAACGTTTGACGTGTTTGTCCAGCGCTCAAGTCCTGCAGCAGCACAGCGAAGGTGCACTTTCGTGTCCAAGGCAACGAGCATTTCCGCGACGAAAAGCAGTTAAGGCGAGTTCCTTGCAACCCCTGGCACTCCCCTTACAGTCCTGGATCGCCGGAGTGCGCTGCATAGTGCCGATCTGGTTCTGGCGATCAGCGCAGACTCAAGCATAGTTGGGAAGGTCGATGCAAACTCTGAACCAATACTCTCGAAACGCTATTGTTTTGTATGGCATGCCTATTTCTCGGGGCGCCTCCTTTTATTAGCCAACCGAAAGTATCGATATGCTAATCTAGAGCTTTCGCGTCGGCCATGACTATTGACATTCGGACATAGCGGCTTCTCGGCGAGTACAGTTGGTGTACGGATCACACGACGCTATGCGCTTGCTCTGGGTTGGCAAGTTCAAGATAGTTTCTCTCAAGCACTTCGCTTCCACCGTGAGAGAGTGTGTGGGAGCTCTTGGCCCCGCGCGTCTCTCAGTGACACGTGGCGTATGCACTTCTGTCCCCTGCCTCTATCTATCCAAGTGCATCGAAAACTGGATAAATGCGGATACAGTTCAGGGTAAAGAGAAACAGCCTCACAAGTCAAACTCCCTCTGCAGGCCAGCTCGAAGGGGAATCACTGGAAAGCAAGCGGCGCGGCCATCTCGAGGTAATATCTGGCCCGATCGGCCTAAAGAGCAACTTCAAAAAGGCCCTGCAGAGGCGCTGGGAGTCAGCTCCTCGCACGGGCGCTGCTATGGGGCGGGAACCAGCTTCTCGCAGAGTCCCTCGGAATGATCAGCCGCGAGCTCCTCGCAGTTCCCGTGTCTTGCCTGGCACGCTCGCGCTGACCTCGTTGCGCCAACAGTATGCGCCCATCCAGCTCCAAAGAAGCGGACGAAACCCTAACGAAAATCCCCTGATGCCGCACTCGAAACTATCCACGCACGCCGAAACAACGGCGGTATGCCTGTGTGTGTGGAGCAGGTCGTCGGCTACGGGGGCTCGGCGCCTGGGGAGGCACGTCGCGCAAGCCGCAGAGACACTGGGTGCGGGCAACAGTTCCGCCGATGCCTCAGCAGCGCCACACCCACTGGACGAGCTGAGCCAAGAGGAGATCCGGAGCGCTGCGGCGGCTGTGAGGGCTAGTTTTGGTGACGACGTGGCAGTGCGCTTCAACGTGGTGACCCTGGCAGAGCCCCCCAAGGCGCAGCTGCTTGCGTACGAGGCCGGCACCGGCCCGGCCCCGCCGCGCGCAGCGTTCGTCATTGTGTTGGTCCCCGCCACGGGTGAAGCCTTTGAAATGGAGGTGGGCCCCCATGCCCGCGGGCCCCTCTACACGATCCCCGGGGAGTGCTGCGCAGGGATGCAGGTCCCCGGTATAGTACGATGCCACAGATGCGGCTGCAACTGGAAGCCGGGAGCCAGCTGTCCTCAGAAGCAAGTGCTGGGCTTCATGTGGTAGGGTGGGCGAGGGAGATGACAGCGAGAGAGGGGGCAAGAATGGCAGTGAGGGCGTCAAGGGTGGTGTTGGGGTGAGGGCGAGAGTGGCAGTGAAAAAACATGGATGGCTTTGGGGTGAGGGCGAGAGTGGCAGTGAGGAAAACATGGATGGCATTGGGGCGAGGGCGAGAGTGGCAGTGAGGAAAACATGGATGGCATTGGGGTGAGGGCGAGAGTGGCAGTGAGGAAAATATGGATGGTTAGGGCGAGAGTGGCAGTGAGGAAAGCATGGATGCCTTTGGGGTGAGGGATGACCGTGGTAAACAAAGCCCGGCGAGCATTGGAAACAGGGTCTAGTATATCTAAGAAGAGGGGAGAAGTAGGGCACGTTGTGTATGGAGTGCACTCACGCATCACTTATTGGCGGCGGCGAAGTTGCCAGCTCGCTGCTGGGTTGGCCGGCCGCGCTCGCTCGTACTTTACACTAACTCAGTCACCACGTGGCGGCACCCGGGCTCCTGCCTGCTTTCTTCGGCTGCCTTCTGGCCTAAGTTGCACCGTCTGCTACAAGAGTTCTCATCTGTGACCTCGAATTGTCGTCTTAAAGTTGTTCTTCGCAGCAACCTTCCAGTCTGGTCGTGTCCGAGCGTCTGTCTGGTATTCCGGTTTCCATTAGGTTTGCCGTATGCCAATAGGTCTCCTCCCTGCTCCTAGTTTGCGCGCCCGCAAATTTGGGCGCTATGGATTATTCGTTGCTCTCAAGTGCACCGTCTAATCACATCCATCCCAGCTGCCTTGTGGTCCCAGCTGCCTTGTGGTCCGGCGGATTGCTGTCTGCTGCTAGTGCTGCCATCTAGTATCAGCGGTGCAGGCGCTGCTTTGAGGTACCCATTTCAATCCAGGCGCTACCCTGGCGGTCCCGGGCGGTGGCGTTTGCTATTGAGATTGCTCTCGGGCTGTTAACCGTCAGCACTTCGGGTTGACATCTGCTTTGTCGTGTCCGATGCCTGCACTCAGCAGGTGGGCTCCGTTGGATGCAGGTCGGCCTCCCGGAGGGAGCAATCGTACGGCGGGAGGCGCTCCCTCTCGGCGTGCAGCCGCTGGTGTCCCCCGCGGACTGCGACCTCGCGGAGGCCATCGTGAAAGCGGACGCCGGGGTGGCCGCGCTACTCGAGGAGCGCTACGGCATCACCGACATCTCGCTGTTGGCATGCGATCCTTGGTCGGTGCACATTGCATCGGAGGATTACGCGCCCTTGCGGTGGCGGGAGGACGGTGTGCCGCCCCGCCTCGTGCAGACTTTCCTCTACATGCGTGACGACGTGGACGACAATCATTACGCTCACCCCGTGGACCTGCTGCCCACCGTCGATCTTAATGCGCAGAAGGTGGTGCACCTCGACATGCAGCCGACAGCGCCCGAAATCCCAACAGCCTCGGTGAACTACCACCGTGAAAAGCTTGCGAGTAACACCTACCTGCAGGTCCGAGCCCCTCCCTTCTCCGGATGCCTCGGGCGCCGCACTCTGACCTCGCGTGTCTCTCGCGCGCTGTGAATGCGAATTGCAACTTCCTGTGGGCCCTCGGCAGGGAACCATGAGCTGCGACTTGCAACGCCTTTGCGCATCTCGTTGAGCTGCGTATGACCAGGGGCATGCGACGGGGCGGAGATGGTGGGGGGAGGTGATGGGTGGAGGGACATGTGACAAGTGGAGGGGAATATGATGGGTGGAGGGGCATATGGCGGGTGGGGCGGGACATGACGGGATTTGTCGTTGTGTGATTGCGTCCACGGGCTCCGTCTCGAGCAGGCGGTCTGGCGCAGTGAGATGGCCCCTCTCAACGTGGTCCAGCCCGAGGGCGCGTCCTTCAGCGTCAGCGGTCACGAGGTGACGTGGGACAAGTGGACCCTGCGCATCGGCTTCAACTATAGAGAGGGCTTGGTGCTGCACAACGTGTGCTACGACGGGCGGCCGGTGATGTGGCGCGGGAGCCTGGTCGAGATGGCGGTGCCCTACGGGGACCCAAATCCGCCCTTCGAGCGCAAGTGCGCTTTCGATGTGGGCGACTACGGCCTCGGCTTCTGCACGGACTCCCTCGAGCTCGGCTGCGACTGCCTTGGCCACATCCACTACTTCGACGCCACTCTCAGTGACAGCGCAGGCACGCATCCTCTCACTCGTGTCGCACATTGACGCTTTCTGCTCAGATCTCCCAACCCCCCTCTGCTGCGTGCTGCCACCCACATCTCCCGTGCCATCTCCCGTGCCTTGCGATGCCGCTGTTCTTGGATGCCTTGCTTTCCCCCGGCTGTATGCCGCTGCCCTCGGACAACCCCGCACCTATCGGCTCTGGTCTCTGCATCTCCCTTTGCGCTTTGCCGCCCGAAGCCGCACTTGGAGATCGAGGCGCTCATGTCTCCACGTCAGGCCTTGCTCCAGCCAGCCCCGAGCCGTTGATCTGGATACATGGGGCGACTCGCCACGCAGGGGAGCCGTATGATGTGCGAAAGGCGGTGTGCATGCATGAGGAGGACGCGGGGCTGTTGTGGAAGCACGTGGAGTACCGCACTGGTCACTCGGAGGCGCGCCGTTCGCGTCGTCTCGTCATCTCCTCTATTGCCACTGTCGTGAATTACGAGTACCTGTTCTACTGGTACCTCATGCAGGTACCAACCACCTGAGGGCCATCGGTCTGTTGGCTCGGGCCCCAACTGGCCTGCACTCGGTCTGTTGGCTCGGGCCCCCACTGGCCTGCACTCGGTCTGCACTCGGTCTGTTGGCTCGGGCCCCCACTGGCCTGCACTTGGTCTGCAGCCCACCACGAGCTGCCCCCCCTGCCCATTGCCACTTGATGGCGTGCGGGACGGGGCGGTGCGGTGCAAGCGTCCCGAGTCTGCTTCAGGCGAGGCGGTGCAAACGCAGTCTGCCACGTGGCACGGAAGTTACCGTGGGCGCTGAGCGCCAACCAGCTGTGCTGAGCGCAAATCGAACGGGTGTAGTGGGGGATAACTTTGGCGGTTGGGTGGCCGGGAGAGGGTGGGCGCGCAGGACGGCTCCATCGAATTCGAGATCAAACTCTCCGGGGAGCTGTCGACGAATCTGCTGTCGGCTGGGGAGCCCACTCCCGAGTACGGGGTCATGGTTGCCCCTGGCGTGAATGCGCAGGTCAGTGCGCGCCGCCGCTGCCTTCCCCCTCAAGTCGCAAGGTCCGGTGCCTGGCGTCCTCGCTGGCGCTCCAGCCGCGACACGGATGCGTGCATCGCGAAGAAATCGACGATTCGTGACTTCCGGCCACCAAACGGCCGCAGGCACCAGCTGGGGACTCCTCTTTCTGCAAACTGAATGCTTGTGGGATAGCCTCGCTGCGTACGAAGGAGATGTCGGAGAATCGAACCCCCGCAACCAGCTGCCGAGTGGCCCGCCTTGCAGGCATCCCTAGAGGCCTAGAATCGTGTCACCCAAGTTCAGAGTAAGAATGAGGAGGAGTCAAAGACAGTTCCCCCTCATTTTGTGCTGGTCAAGCACAACAGCTGTTCTGTCCGAAACAGCGCTCTCGTTGATAAGATGGAGTGCCTCGGAGGTTGGAGGACTCCGTGGCGCGGGCAGCCGTGGGCTTCAAGGCCCGAGTCAACTGCGGTGGCGTCGCGTCACTGTTCTTGATCACCAATGAGCTGTAGCCTCGACGGAGTTGGAGGAGGGGCTTGCGCCATGAGAGGGCTGTCTCGCGCCGTCTGCGTGGAGCATCGCTGACTGCAGAGGGCGGACCGTCGCTCACGGCGGCGAGGTGAGGAGTCCCGGGCAGATTCACCAGCACATGTTCTGCGCCCGCCTGGACATGGCCGTGGATGGACACAGCAACACCGTGAGCGAGGTGGACGTGGTTCCGTGCCCTGCCGGCCCTTCCAACCCCTTTAACAACGCGTTCATAGCCAAGCAGACACCCCTAGTGAGCGAGGCGCAGGCACAGCGTGTGGCTGATCAGGTGACGCGTCTTGCCCCCCTCCTCCGCATTGCCCCACTGGGGCCTGCACCGGGGCGGCATGCTCATTTGCCATGGAGGCAGCGCGCCTCGAGGGCCCGGACGATTCCGGGAACCCTTGATCTTTGGGCTCTGATGCTGCAGTGAGCCATATTGATCCGAGCGCTCTGATGATGCAGTGAGCCTTTGATCTGAGGGCCCTCGTGATGCAGGGAACCATTAATCCTAGGGTTCCCATGATGCAGGCACTGTTGACGTTAGGATGAGTGGTGCACACTCCTGGAACAGTCTACGTAGATTGGTTGTATGTTTACGAAGATTGGTTGCAACATGTACCCACACCGGGGATCGAAAGACTAAGCACACACTCCGGGACACTCCTCCGGATTCTCCGGAGCTCGCTAGTGGAGAGCGGGATCCCCTGAGCCTCACTGGGCCACCTAAGCGCCTCTACGACTGCACTTCCTGCACACTGCTGGTGTGCCTCTGAAGCCGGTTCACCTCAAACCCCCTGAGCTGCCTGGGCCATTTCCCCACCACCCAGCCTGCGCTCAGAACCACCCCTCTGCTCCCTGCCTGCGCCAAAGCCTGGTCTCACGAGAGTTTGTCCACCCACAACACATCCATTGTTCCAAACAGCTGTCCCAAGGAGCTGAGAATGATCAGACGAATTGCTTCCTTCTGACCTTGTGCGCCCGCCACCGAACTGCGCTTGCGGCCCCAAGTGTGTGTAGCTTATCCCCGGACCGACTCCTTTGGCATCACATAACCACAAAGGATCGGCTGCACTATGTACCCTCACCAGAGATCAAAGGATTCCATGCACACATGTGCTTGTGTCTGTTTGTCATACATCCATCTATCCATACTGCAGTGTTTTTGGTTTCAGATGTGTGTGCGTCGGTGGTATCTTGTCACGGTCCCGCCCTGCTCGCCGTGCGGTCCGTGCGAGAGAGGCACAAAAGATCCCGCGGACCGCGTAGATGCCATCTGTCTTGAGTGCAGCTGTAAAGTTCCTGCATGCTTCTCACATCCCCTGGGATCTCACATCCGAGGGCCGCATGTACTGTCAGTCAACGGACACCCGGACTGGGACCTGAGCACGCCCCATATCACACCCGCAACCCAAGCAAGTACTGTTCCTGAGCCCCTCCCCTGCAAGCAAAGTGGAGTCCGCAGTCTGGCTTACTGGCCCGGAGTCTACAGCGTCGTACAGCGAGCCGTCCCAGAGTCGTACAGCGCCTTGCCGGGAGCACTTGGCAACTTTCGTACCATCATAAGCCGCTCCATGGCCGATCTTCCAGTGCTGATGCATATTCATGCATCGAAGGTTGGAGCAGCTCCTCAGGAACCGTTCGGATTACGGGCCCCTTTTGTAAGCGAGGACCACCCGATGCACAAGTTATTGTTGAGTGGATGCGTGGATGCATGTGGCATGAGGGGGGTACCTCTTCGGGGGTTGAATTGCCCGTGTGGTAATTACCACGGCTACTCACGTGACAGAGCGTGTGAGTGATGCAGCGGACAGCACGCAGCTGGAAGATTGAGAGCGCGGACAAGAGGAATCCTGTGAATGGCCATCCAACAGCGTTCAAGCTCGTGCCGTTCACACGGGGGGCAGCGCAGCCCACACTGCTGACGGGCCCCGACTGTGCAGTGACCGCCCGCGGACAGTTCGCCACCAAGAACCTGTGGGTCACCCCACACAAAGATGATGAGCGGTGGCCAGCTGGCGACTACACTATTCAAAATGGTGGCGGCGAGGGCCTGCCAGCATGGACTGCAGAGGACCGCAACGTGGAGGCAGCGGATGTGGTGCTCTGGCATGCATTCGGTGTGGCGCATGTTCCACGTCCTGAGGACTTTCCCGTGATGCCATGCGAGACTACCGGCTTCTCCCTCAAACCTGAGGGATTCTTTGCGGGCAACCCAGGAATCGATTTGCCGCCCACAAGAAACGAACAGAGCAAATGTTGCAGTGACAAAAAGTAACGCGCATGCAGAACACGTGATCGCCCCAATAATGAGGATGGCCATGCAACGATATTGGAATATATAATATATAATAACGATATTTTGCCGCAGTGACCTCGCCGAAATACATAATAGACTGGACGGCCGAAAGAGGTGTACATTTGATAAATACATAATTTAGTGGTGCGACAATGTTGGCAGCGCAAAAAGTGGCAGTTATACCTGACCGTTGTGTGTAGGGCCTATTGCAATTTGACACACTGAGGTGCCACCAGACACTCAACCGATGGCTCTGGTCAATCAAATTGTAAAAGTAATCCGGGATCCCAATATTAATATCCACATGGGGGTTGTGCGATACGTCCCCTTGGGGGAGGAGATGAGGTTTCTGTTGCTCTTCACATCGCAATGCCAGCAGGCACACTGCATACCATTTCATTAAAAATAATTTTCTTATCACATGCTTTGAAGTGTGTGAGATAGAATCCCTTAGGAATGTTGTTTCTAGGCTGATTCACAGCTCCACATATTTTTTAGGCTGATACACAGCTTCTAAGGCAAAATGTTTAGAGTCTTCTGGGCGTTGGGTGGGTAGGGAAGGCAAACGAACAAAGCTGCGGATTCCAACGGATGGAAATCCTAAATACTGTCGGCTCATTCAGATATAAATCACCGGTGCTTTTGATCAGACGGCTCATAAAACTCTGGTATAACTTCCGGCACAGAAGCCTCTAAAATTCCGCAGGCTCCAAGTCGACAATTTATTTTGTTCTTCACATCGCATATACATGTAACACAGATTAGGCACACTGCCCTGTTGTAGGCAGGCTGCTGCCGCCGCCACCCCGGAATGATGGTCCAGTCGAAGTACTTCTCCATGTGCTCGTCGGGAACAGCTCTCGGGTCAATGTAGGAGTGGATGGCGGAGGACAGCTGAGATCAGCCGCCCAGGAAGCAGCACCTCTCAAGCGCCCTCGGTCGCTCGGTGCCAACCGCCCTGGCACAGCTACAACGCCCTCTTCCGGGTGTTCTGGCCAGAGAAGTGTCCACCTTCCGGAGGAACACACCCCATCTTACCCAATGTCAACTGCACCCAGCCATTAGCAGCTTACGCCGACTGGAGCTTGCCGTGGTCCCACGGCAGCCTCCAGTGGCTCCTTGGAGCTAGCTGCCGGGCGCTGCATCCAACCAGCATCCTGCACCTGCTCCCAGTGCTAAAGGAGCTGCACACGCCCCGGCAGTGCCCCCGCTACGCGGATGGTGCGCCTCCGTTTGAGGCGCTTATGCTTTCTGCGCCCCTTTCCTCCTTGTAGAAAACCATCACCGAGACCGTGTCACCTGCAATGCTGATGTGCTCACGGCGCATGGACACGCCAAGGTCAGGCCTGCCCTGGCGAACGAAGGTAACAAATTCACACGCCCTGCATCATCATCCAAGAAAAATCACTTTCTCGATTCTACGTTGATTTGACGTAGGCGTCGCTCGATGTCGCCCTACGTTAAGAATCCGACTTTGGGCGACGTCGGATCAACACCGGTATCGTAACGATGCTTCATCGGAGAGAGTGTCGATATTCGACGTCGGCGTAGCACGACGTCGCGGGCGATGGCCCGTCGGCCTACGTTGTCCGCCCCCGGCATCGCTCGCGATATCATTCGATGGGATGATGTCGGTTCGAGAACGCGCACATTGATCCGACGTCGCCCTTTCTCCCATCAACACTCGCCCCCATCGGTCGAAGATACCGTGTCTACTTTATTGATTTTAAATGTAAATAATTATGGAGGAAAAAATCGTCTTTTGAAACGTAAATAGGCTTTAAAATTAAATAATTCCTCCTTGATAGGTTGCGAAAAAAAAATAAGGTAAATAATTAAATATTGTGCCATACACATCATTACAACAAATTTAAACAACAAAGTATTAAATATATAATTCCGATCTCGCCCCTCAGCGCGAAAACAAACAAAGTGACAAAATAACTGGAAACTGGTCTCTCTCTTCACCTACACGGCAGGTATGGCTGGCGGCTCGGGACACGAGGGAGAGCTTTGTTTAATCTGCAATTTTCTTCCGACAGAATGCCGATGTGGCAAAACAACGCTCGGGGATATGGCCAAGAAGCGCAGGTCACTCGAGAGGCTTCAACAGGCCTCCCTCCTCAGCTTTGGTGTCAAGCGAGGGGTTCCGGCAGCATCAGTGAACTCAGACCCGACCGTTCTCCGACCCGTCTCGGCACGTCCTAAGCGCAGTGCAAGAGAAAGATTCCTAGGAATAGGAGAACGAGTTTTAAGACAAGTTCTCAAGAAGGGCGCTGGACGCCCGTTAAAACACACCGCGTTCGTGCATCGTTCAACCCCCCTGCAGAGATGCGACGTCGACCTAGGTGCGAGTCTAGTGGCTGAGCGCGACTACGACGTTGCATATTACAATGAACACATAGCTTGGAAACACGCAACGAACTTTCGTACTTCCGGTATCCATTCGTTACCGTATTGTATACTTGTACTTTTGAATAATTCTCTGGGTCAATTGCACCGATATAGCAAAAAAGAAAAAACAAGCAAAACAAAATAATTAAATATAGGTCATATAATAGTGTGAACAAACAAACAAAGTTCATAAATTAAATAATTATCTGTATTCCTCCAGTTAAAACAAACAACTTTAAAATCAATTAAATAATTAAATCTGGGGGACCAACAAACTTAATTAAATAGTTTATTGCGGCTCATTTTCGGAATTAAAATCAATAAAGTAGACACGGTATTTTGTTCTGCGCTCATCAGACGTATCAACCCTCTGGCTTCTGCACAGTGATTGTGTCTCCTGTTTAATTTGACTTTCACTTGCTGATATTCAGTCGCTTGTTTTCGGCGTTTCTTGAAGATCCCGGTGACATGAGCAGACTGGAAACACTACACGCAGTGTGAAGCAGCGCGTAGAGAATAGTTTGCATGATGAAGGTTTAACATGCTGTAGGCAGCATTTTTTTCAATGTTGTGTACCTGCAGTGAATAGCTCAAAGATGGTCTTCGTATTCAGCGCACACTTTATTGCACAATTTGGGTGTTACTGTACACACCATTTGTAGTGCATAATTGTTTTGAGTCCTGTTTATTCGCGTGCGCCCTGTAGGTGTTGGTTCAACATGGCATTATTAGAAATGCCGTGCTGGAGCATATGCATCATTTGTCACTCGCAGATACAATATCATGTGTCGTATGGCACAGAGACAGGAGGGACGGTGAGATAAACACCAAACAGTAGAGGCTCCCCGCGAGGATGACTAATCCTAACACTATCCCCTCAATTCCTTAAATCACCAACAAAATAAAAAAATGTATAGTACAATTCGCAATTTTTCGGAGCGATGGCTGATCCTATTCTACTAAGCAAATATCATACGTGGTTTCACACAAATCCATGGCAAATTGTGCACTGGTTGTGGCGAAATCAACGCATGGAATGGCATTCTGCAATGCTGCACTATTTGGCTGCATCGTCATATCGTTCATATGTGCAAGACTTTCGGCACAATGCGCCGCTCTGGTAGTCCTTAAAACATTGCATGATTTCCTCTTTGGTAGTCATCACAAACGGGCCATGTGAAACCACTGGTTCTCCAAGAGGCCTGGCCAAGGAAGAGCGAGTCATGCACACAACCTACCATATCAACACAGCTGCACAACTAAACTCATTTCGTCAACATTGCTGTAATGGCACCAGATTTCAAACATCAAAATCAATAGAAACTACATCCATACCTTCACGCCTGGAATGATGAAAAAATGCAGTTTTATCATATGACACATGCATGGACGTAGCACACTGAAATTGCTCTTCTACAATGGTGATCCCCTAAGACACGGTATTTTCTAGTTGCAAAGAAGTTTTATATATGCTCCTGAGCATGGGGTAGGTACCCCGGCAGAGTTCGGAGGAGTTGTCTCATGCCAGTTCAACGTTAGCTTGGATTGTGAAGGCCACTTGTTGTGGGGTCAACACCAAGTGGGCTTTACCTGAAATAATGCAACTTTACTACATCTATCCTGAACGCTGTGTGATATTGCGGACCAGCGTGACATCATCGTGACACTTCAATATATTGCATGCAGCTTTCCATCAGGTTATTATATGATTACCGAGCGGAGCGAGAAAAACATTGTATCTTCTCTAATCCTGGATTGAGACGGGGGCGGGGATATGAAGGATACACAGGAACAACCTACTATTAATGCAATGGGCAGAAAATTTGTCCCAAGACAAAATTAGACAAAACGTGTTGCTGCGCATATCAAGTAAAGAGAATGCAGTCTTTGAACAACACTGCAGCGGGCGCTGAGAGGGCAACACCAGGAGCGAAGTGCAGCGAGGAGGCGTACCTTCCGGTGGCCAACATGAAGCAGATGCCATCTGAACCTGCCTCAATCTGCACACAAAAGGCGGTGCGGTAGGTTATCACACAGGGAGGATGGCCTGAGAGCCAAGAGTGTAGGGTTCCAGGGAATACGCTGTATGATGTACTTGGTACGCTCCAAGATTCGCAGGCAGGCAAGCTGCAGCTTGACCAGGTTGCAGATTAATCAGACCTATCACCGCGATGGCACACGCAATTGTTCACACGCATGTCCGTGCGAAAAAATGATCCTGACAGCATTTCGATGAGGAGCTTGGTACAGAACTTGTGAAGCACCGCATCCCTGTGTGAGCACCCTGGATTCGAGAGCAAGCGAGGACATGTAGCATCTTCTGCGTGCAAACACGACGGAGATTGGGCTCATCGGCATCCTCCATATTTGCGTGCCCCTTTGTGTCGCGCATCGCTCTCGGAGCAGCGCATGCCCCGCGCGCAGGGGCGTGGCCGAGCCCAGCCCGCACCTCCACTAAGCTCTCCGAAGATAAGATGAGCAGCTCGCCCATCTTAGCCGAGATGGGTGGGTTTCCAATCGAGCCACTCCCCTTGTAAATATACAACAACTGCAAGTCATTCCCTTCAAACCCAGTCAATGCATCACCAGAGAGCATGCCAAGGACGCATGGCCAGGGGAGATGGCAAGAGAGCAGGGCAGGGCAGGGAGCTGACTGCAGCTCAGGCAGCAGATCCCTATCCCACGGTCCCTTGTCACGACCTCGAGCCTTCAGTTTAATTACTGCCGGCTTGAACCAGGAACCTGGCGCACAATGCACAGCCACCCCCGTATCTAGCGAATGGGACACTCAGCCACCCCCATATCTAGCGAGTGGGACACTCAGCCACCCCCATATCTAGCCGAGGACTCAGCCACCCCCATATCTAGCGAGTGGGACACACAGCCACCCCCATATCTAGCAGATGGGACACACAGCCACCCCCATACCTAGCAGATAGGACACACAGCTACCCCCATATCTAGCGAAATGGGACACAGCCGCACACCCTTATCTACTTGAATGGGACACACAGCCTTTACCATATCTAGATAATGGGACACACACAGCTGCCCCCCCCATACCTAACGAATGGGACACACAGCCACCCCCATATCTAGCGAATGGGAGAGAATGGGAGAGAGCGTGGCCATTGAAACGCCACGAGATTGAGCCAGGCTCCATTTGCGAACCTTAGTAGTCATCTCTGGGGGAGCCTGATGCTTGATGCGCGCCCCCCCCTCCAAAGTGTAATCCAGGTACTCCACCGACACGTGGCAAGGTTGCACCGGGGAATCCTTGCCTTGCAGCCCTCCGACCAGGACCTGGCCCGCGACGCTTCCAACCCAATCAAGTCGGCCGCCTGTCTGCATACGCTGATCAGATTGGTCCGATCATACTCACTCCTTTGTGCACCATCGGTGAATGTTGGATGCCAAAGTACAATTCGAGATCAGGATCACTCAGACAGTTCTTCTGCCACAATGGCGCAATCCCATGCCATGATTTGAGTAAGTAGATCTGTCGACTACAGGATGGCGATGCGCTCACCTTTGCTGTCACAAGAGGGTTCTGTGCTAGTGTCACAACGGGAAGTGCGGCGGCCGCAGCATCCTGGAAGAATGGTGCGTCCATCTGCGCTGCCCGGAACCAAAGTTCTGATCAAGCAATGAATTCGCGCGAGTCCAATGCGGGGAAACCGTCGAGAAAGCGTCGGTGTAGGATAGGAGGCATCGGTGTCGGAGAGGTGTCGGAGAGGATTTCATCAAGCTGAAAGTTGATACAGGGAAGATAGAGCTCTGTGACCATGGGTGCTCCAGGAGCAGAAGTATGAGGGAGGGACGGTGAGTATAACCCATGAGGGATATCCCATCGTGATTGGTCAGAGTTCTTTTGAGGGCAGGCATGTTATTGTGGACAACACAAGGGTCCCGCGCATGATCATGTTGCAGCTTTGGCCCTAAATCTCTTGAACGACTACAGACGTGAGCCATACCTGCCGTCCAGGCAAACAAATGAACAATAACTAGGACTGGATATGGCGAAACGTCGGCATCGTGCTGCTCCTTGGGCATGCCATTCATGTCACATGACGATGATGCGCAGGCCCTCGTGTTAGTGTCTGACTGTTCGTTATACAATACCCGTGGTGAACTATGAAATACAGGCCATTGAGTTGATGTCTGGCCGTTCGTTGCGCAATACTTGTGGGGCACATTTCGCAGGCCCTTGAGTTGATGCCTGAGCTGCGAGTATGCAATATCCGTGGTGGACTATGCTATGCAGGCCATTGAGTTGATGTCTGACCGTTCATTGTGCAATATCCATGGCTGACCATAGCCTACAAGGCCTCGAGTTCATGTGTGACTGGTCGTAATAGGTCGTTATACAATATCCGTGGTGTTGATATTGTGCGACACACACTCTATAGTGAGGGAAGAAAGTGAAACATGTTGGATATTGTGCGAGATACACTCTTAAGTGAGAGAAGGAGGAAAACCGGGCGGTTAAAGCCAAACACGTAATGACCAAGAACGCTGACGGCTTGCTAAGGCTGGTTACAACTGGTCTCGACGAGGAGGCGCATCTCTGCGCGGTTGACCTGGTCTGCAGCGTGGTGACGTGGCGCATGACGTGGCGCATCTCTGCGCGGTTGACTTGGTCTGCAGCGTGGTGATGTGGCGTGTGTCTGCCTCTGGCGCAGCGGCTGATCTGGTCTGCAGCGTGGTGATGTGACGTGTGTCTGCCTGTGGCGCAGCGGCTGACTTGGTCTGCAGCGTGGTGATGTGGCGTGTGTCTGCCTCTGGCGCAGCGGTTGACTTGGTCTGCAGCGTGGTGATGTGGCGTGTGTCTGCCTGTGGCGCAGCGGCTGACCTGGTCTGCGGCGTGGTGATGTGGCGTGTGTCTGCCTGTGGCGCAGCGGCTGACCTGGTCTGCGGCGTGGTGATGTGGCGTGTGTCTGCCTCTGGCGCAGCGGTGACTTGGTCTGCAGCGTGGTGATGTGGCGTGTGTCTGCCTCTGGCGCAGCGGCTGATCTGGTCCTGCAGCGTGGTGATGTGGCGTGTGTCTGCCTGTGGCGCAGCGGTTGACTTGGTCTGCAGCGTGGTGATGTGGCGTGTCTGCCTCTGGCGCGGCGGCTGATCTGGTCTGCAGCGTGGTGATGTGGCGTGTGTCTGCCTGTGGCGCAGCGGCTGACCTGGTCTGCGGCGCGTGGTGATGTGGCGTGTCTGCCTGTGGCGCAGCGGCTGACCTGGTCTGCGGCGTGGTGATGTGGCGTGTGTCTGCCTGTGGCGCAGCGGCTGACCTGGTCTGCAGCGTGGTGATGTGGCGTGTGTCTGCCTGTGGCGCAGCGGCTGATCTGGTCTGCAGCGTGGCGGCAAGTGGTGCTTGTGTCTGCCCCTTTGATTGAACATCTGCCAAATATTGTTATGAAGAGTAAGCACCTGACGTCAACAGCACGCTTTGAGTTCTTGGGTGGAGGGAGATTGAGCTTGACACACCTTGTGCGCCTTTGGGAGATTAACCCAAAGCTGGAAGAAATGAAGGTATCCTTCCCAACGACCGTCGATGAGCGCCTCGTGCTCGATCCCGCATCCCACCTTGCCCCACTGGAAGTCACCTGGTCGCATCAGGTCTTGCTTTCCGGCGTGGTCACGCATCTTCATGTGGCCGTACTGCTCCGAATTTCCGCCGGATATCTCCTTACAGTAAGGCACCTGCTACGCCGAGTGTTCTGGACGTGTGAAAGTTGCAGTGCTTTATCCAGTTACGCCTTATCCAATTCCTAGAAAAACGCTCACTGCTACGATGCACGCGAACGACTGCGACAACTCAGGTTTGGACTCTGGTGTCAACTAGTGCACTCGTCTCAAGAAACGCGCACGGGACGCAGGCACCTCGTTAAAGCCCCGGTGGCAATGCATTGGCGCGCCAGGCATCTGACCGGGCTTGTGGTAGCTCCTTGGCAGCTCATGCCTGGGGTTACCGTCACCGTTTCTTAGCCCGCTGAGATAAGTATAAGTTTTCCCCAAAGAGAGGAGAAACATATCCTAGCTCGGAGTCTTGTATGCCAGTCCTGGAAAGGGTCCCTTATGAAAAGCAATTCCAGGGACTTGGCATGGAATAACAGACTTGTAATTTTCGCTACCAACTTTGCATAGAGTTCCATTTTTAAGGCCGCTAAACACAGCGACTAACGATATAAGACGAACGTTACTGAACTTGGAACGTGTATTTTCAGTGTCTACTTGTAACAAGCGAGGTGCGTGCGAGCGTTGGGCGAGGTGCACGTGCTTAAACGCCGATGACACTGCTTAAAGGACTGCATCGTGTTTTTACATCGTGCTCGAAGGTATCAACATAGTTGAACCGCATTACGTTACGTGGCTTCTCTTTCTATGTTGGGCGCAAGTCGGGTTCAGTCGTATGCGACGCACTGAGATGGTTCGAAATTTGAGTGCTTGCCCTGATCAACCGTGTATGCAGAGCGTATGCCACAAACAGCCGAACCTACCACATCAAAAAAGGGTCAATGTAATCGTTGGGCGCCCCAGATAAGAGATCTTTTATCGTGAAACCACCACCCTCAAGCCGGGAGGGAGGACTGAGCTTCTTCACCACGGTTGCAGCTGCCATGTCAGAAGACTGTGTTGATACTAAGGCTGATGATACCGAACTCTTGGGGAAGCAAGCACCAAACATTCAAGAGAGTACTGATCTTTCGTTCGCCACTATGCTTCAAGGAAGGGTCTCGGCCTGACCAAGATTTTGGTCTCGATCACCAAAACCTGAGACATACAAACCCTAACGTAAGGCTAACCCAAAGTCAGCGAATGGTCGTTTATAGCGTGGCGCGTGGGTGCGATGGTGATGGTGCTGCTTCGGTGCGGTGCTTGCTGCTGGCAGTCGGATATGAAATGGGATTGTCATCTTACGATAATATTTGAACTGTTGATCTCGAGATGATATCGAGTATCGGAGTTCCAGTTCGGAGATATGTGATATCGAGTATCGGATGTGTCGTCTGCGACTGTGTCGCTAACTCGGTGACTGGCGGTCGCGTCGCGTGGCCTGCGGTTGCGGTTAGGGAAGAGACGAAAACATTAACAGAACAGAGATTTTTTTAAAGGTCGTTATCTCTGACCTCCGAGTTAGCTATAGGTCTGTAGATCGTGCACAGACGTTATCGGTCCAGTTATTGAATGCAAAACCCTGCATTCTCAGTTGCTCGGAGAGTACACGGGAAATTCCAAGCTTACTACCAGGCCAGAAGAAATCATGTCAACTAAAGTGGAAATTATACCTCCTGGCCACATTCAGGTAAGAGAGTTCACTTTGCACGAATGCCGCTCGTTGGGCTGTGGTGGAGAGGCTCACGTGCCTTCCCATTTTGCATTTTATCAACGTAGGACTTCACGTGTGCCAAGCAAACTTGTTGTCGTTATATTATGGCGCGCAACATACTGTCTTGGATGGCGTTTCAAGGGTTTTTGGCCCGTGTGTCTTCACTGCTGAAGTCTACCAGACTGCTAGTTTATTTGTTTGTGAAGGGGTGACACCATTGCTGAAGTTATTTGTCAGCTATTGTCCTGTGACTATGTAGCTTAGCCTATCCATAATTGGCTATTGCTAGAAGAGCAAACCACTGTTTTTGCGCTCGCGTGACAGAAGGCACCTTTCCAGCACTTTGTAAAAAACGATATCACAATCACAGAGGGCTCGGCGCAGGTTTTTGCGAGTTTTGCCACGATGCTGCGCGTTCTTTCTCAAGCTGCCTTTTCGTGGTAGATATGACAGGATGCAAAGCAGCGTACCTTATGCAGCACTTCCTTGGCAGCGCTTGGTTGTGAGCGCTCAACCACCGCTTTGTGTTCCGAGACGCTGAGGCTGGCAGATCGATGCCAAGTATGCATGACTGGATGAAGACTGTGACTTTGCAGGGATGGGAGAAACAACAGTACAAAACTTTTGCAAAATGGGCAAATATCAATTTGCGGAGTTACCAGAAACCGGAACTCCTTATACGCAACCTGGAGGATGATCTTGCCGATGGTGTGAGGCTAATCAAGCTGGTGCGCAGTCTATGTTTCCCTATATTTCGTGTCAGCGCATCTTGCAGCCACCGATAATTCACAATACGTGCGTGGTGCGACGCTTGCATGCGAAACGCCTCTACGGAATAGCTCGCTTAAGGTAGTTGACAGGATTGCGGTTGAGCTTGGCTATCAGATAGAGTATCTGCGGGAAGGCGAGAGTCTCGGAAAGTTCCACGCCAACCCCAAAAACAAAATTCAGCAGGTACAACTCAGAGGTTCCGTCGACGCCAATCTCCGTACTGTTTCCTGCACTTGCCCAGTCGCAAGCAGTCTTCTGCCAGCTGGCGTTTGAGTTCGGATCTGCACATCTTCCAGGTCGAGAATCTGAACTTAGTCACCAAAGTCATCAATGACTGCTGCAATTCCCTTGGTGCGTACTGTCGTTTCACCGGACGGCCTGTGTTCCCTTTCATCCCGTCGTGCTGCGTAGCGTTCACGTTTGCCTGCGCCGAGCCACTCCAGAAGCGTCTGCCTTTCCGCCCCTGTCCGCCGGAAGCCACGCCACGACTTGACATGTCAGGCACAGAGGTGGGGTTCTAGAACACCAGTCCATCTGCGCACCCTCTGGGATGTTCGTCTAAAGTTCGGGATGGCTGCAGGCCTCAAATTGCAATATAGCGCGGAGAACATCCAGGATGGCGACCTCCCACTCGTTATGGGCATGTTCTGGATCTTGGTCTCTAAGTTCTGTATGGCAAACATTTCCGAGGACTCTCTGACAGCCAAGGAGGGTCTCATGCTTTGGTGCAAAAAGAAGCTGGAGGGGTACGATATTCCCATGAGTAATTTCACAACTCACTGGTTGGACGGTAAAGCACTGGTGTGCTTAATTCACCGGCACCGGCCAGATTTAGTTCCGGAGTTTCCCTCGTACATGTCGAACCGGACCTCCGCGGAGCGCCTCGAGTTCGCGTTCGACGTCGCGGAGAAAGAGCTTGGGGTTCCACAGCTGATCGACGTGGAGGATATGGCGGACGGCGTGGACGACAAGTCCATGATGACCTATCTCTCGTACTTCTGGAAGGTGTTTGCTGCGATGCAGCAGGGGGAGATGGCTGCTCGTCGTGTTGCAAACATGGTGGAGATCGAACAAGCTTCCGAGAGGCTGAGGAATTCCTACAAAGAATCAATCAAGATTGCCGCCAGCAAGATCCAGACCAAAATCGACGTCTTCAAGTGCGTTGCGGCCCTGCATACCAGCACAACCCCGACCAAAAGATTGTTCCACCCGCATCCACTCGTTTCTATCTTCGAAGTCCGAACACTGGAGAAATATTTCAGGGGGATACAGTCGAGCAAGAATTGAACAAGTAGGTAATTTCCAGGTATAATTTCCATCATGTGTACACGTCTATCACGTTAGGAAGCTAAACCTGGTTTCTCACTTTTGTTGAGATCGCAACTGGTCACTGATAATAGGACCTAAACGAGGTGTTTTTTTACTCAAAGTTATTGTTTTAAGTATGACAGCAGAGTAAGGGGTGCCGGGCACGCCGCAGCGCTATGGACCTGGGAGAGACTCTGCACGACGCGCAGACGAAGAGTGCGGACTTCGTGCAAAAGTACAAGCGTCAGGAGAAGGTGGCACTCTCTCCCCTGCCACCACTGGACCGGCTGCCGTGCTACAGTGAACCTCGGATCAAGCTGTTGATCTTCACACGCAATTGTTTGTAGAAGACCTCGCGTTGGTGTGCTGTAAGTCCGTCACCGCCTGCGAGTGCTGTCCGAGCTTATGGAGCCCGCCAAGAAGCTAATACTGAGAAGTGCCTGTGCAGACACCGCCAGTCATGCTTTGCCCGCTGTCCGTTTCCTTTGCCAGGGCAGCGCATCACAGCCAGTTTGGGTGGGATGCATCAGAAAGAGCTGTCAGAGCTGAAGACGAAGTCGGAGGAGCATCTGAATGTGCTGAAAGCGCGGCTGAAGGCCAACGACCGCCCGCCGTATGTCGCCGCGGACCCCAGCGAGGCTCCAGAGTTCTTGCGCAGCCTATGGTCCGATCTCATCGCCGTGGAGAACAGATATGAGACCGGTGCGAGCCAGAGCTCCGTGCCAGTCCACACAAACTTCGGGCTTGATCTGACATGGTGTTTAGAGCAGCTTGGACTACGTGGCACACACACACACACACACAGTGGGATGTGGGCTTGGTGGTGGAGGGGTGGCTCGATTGGCGGGGGTGAGCCGGCTCCAGAGACACAGCTGCAGTGCGCCGGCAGGACAGCCGCAGAGGGGCTCAGGTGGCCCAGTGAGGCTCAGGGAGCAGAGGGGTGGTCTTGCGCGTGGGCTTGGTGGTGGAGATATGGCTCGCGCAGCTCGGGGGGCAGGGATGAACCGGCTTCAGGCGCAAGGCGGCAGTGCGCTGGCGGTGCAGATGCAGAGGGCTCGGTTGGCTCAGCGAGGCTTAGGGGGTCCCATTCTTCACTAGTGAGCTCCGGAGAATCCGGATAAGTGTCCCGAAGTGTGTGCTGAATCCTTTGATCCCCGGCGTGGGTACATAGTGCAGCCGGTCTTCTGTGGCTACGGGGTGCCAAAGGAGTCGCAAGGATAAGCACACACACACACAGGAGCACTCAAAGACCTCCAACCAACCCCGGACAGTCTAGGGTGTCTCAACGGGCGCGCTGACGGCCATAACCCTAGGTGCGGGTACTAAGGGCACCACCACAGGATCTCTGACCTCGTCTGGTGTCTAAGGCACCTATGCTGAAGAACTTAGTGCACAATTGCACATCTAACTGTGCACTGTATACGCGCGCTCGAACAGCTCGGCTGGAGGCTGCACGCGGGGAGGCATGGAGGCTGGCGGCGCAGGGTGTGGGTAACATGGGCTCAAAGCATAGCCATAGGCGATCAGAAGGGGATAGTCAAGCTTGTACTAGGCGTGCACTGGCACTGGGCCTCGTACTCCGCATCATCTTGGCACTACTCCCCTTAAGTCCCGTAGCATAATAGGTTGTATACCGTTCCATCTCCGATGGTAGAGTCACAAGAACGGTGGCGAGTTGCCAAGGCAGCATCAGGGAACGAGGGTGCAGAGACCTGCTAACCGAGATGGAGCAGGCCCTGTTCTGTGTGTATTCAGCGCCAGCGAGGTGGGGGCTCTTGCTGGGAGACGCGTGCGCTTTCGCTTGAGTCACGCACTCCCAGCATGCTGACGTGGCAGGGGCGGGGGGCATCATGCGACCGGGCAGCCCTGCGCGAGGCCATCATCAGCCGCCGTAGGATGGATGCTCTGATGCAAGACGTAAACGACTGCAAGCGAATGTACGGCGCGAAGGTGCGACCCGGGTGGACCACAGAGGGGCTCACAGGGGCGCCGTCGCGGTGAGAGGATCCTGCCGCCTTGTCACTGCCGGAAGCATGCGCGCATCCCCTGCCACGGCGCGCAGTAGTCCCGCGAGTGGACCGCGCAGTCACCTGCTCATGCTCACTGCTGTTGGGCTTCGGCCAATGCCGCCGCCTCGATGGCTGCATCGCAAATGGCTGAGTCGCAAGGAGGCGCGCCTGCGCCTGCTGCACAAGCGCCCTCTCCAGGGGGGGCGCCCAAGCTGCAACTCAGGCTCCTGCACTGATCTGGAACCCTGCGGAGTGTCAGAGATCTCGGCCAGGCCCGTGCGCTGGCGAGCACCCGGCCTATCTTGCTGGAGTCAGAGATCTCGGCCAGGCCCGTGCGCTGGCGAGCTCCCGGCCTATCTTGCTGGAGTCCAGGTCGGTGCGCAGGCTCCGAGGCCCGCATCTGCAGGATGACAAGGCAGACATTGATGTTGCGATCGTCGGCTGGGGTGCGGCCAGGCGTTGGCTCTCACCAAGGCCATGCAGCGGCAGGGGGTGCAGTTCCTGGGCCCGGTGATCTGGCTGGACCAGTGCACCGACCTGGACGAGCTCAAGAGCAAGCTCACGCAGCTCAAGGCCTATCGCTGCGGCATGAAGGTGCGGCGCCGTGTGTTGCGAGGCCCCGCGAGAGTCTACGCCACAGGCCTACGTCGTTGATGTCCACACTCTCCCAGGCCACAGCCCAGCGGTCACCAAATCAGGTGGTCACCCTTGAGGAGCTGGAGCTCCCCTGCAGTTGGCTGCACCCGCCTTTGTGGGAAGTGGCGGAGCGCACCAGCCAGTGTGTTGCCTTGGGCCAGATGTATTCCCTGCAGCGCGGTGCGCCTTGGACCGCCACGTGCCCCCTGCCCTCATGCGATCGTACCCCCTTTCCCTACAAGGGCGCCACCTTCCCGTCACATGCCCCTTGCCCTCATGCAATCGCACCCCTTTCCCTCCATGCGCCACCTTTCTGAGTGAAAACACAAGCTCGCCCTTCTCACTGGGTCCGCAATCAGGGGCCAACGCCCCTCCAAAGCTGGACTCTCTGCTGGCTCCACACTTCCGGTGGCGCCCTTGGAGGGAAAGGGGGTGCGATCGCATGGGAGCAAGGGGCATGTGGCGAAAGGTGGCGCGCCGAGGGAAGAGTGCGATCTCATGCAAAGGCATGTGGGGAAGCAGGGGAAGGGAGTGCGTCATGGGGCAAGGGGCTGTGCGGGAGGTGGCGCATCGAGGGAAGGGGTGCATTCGGCGTGGTGCAGATGGGACCAGGGATGTCGCGGAGGCGGGCCTCGGTGGCCGGGGGATGGACTGGGGTGTGGGCTGCAGGGGGCGTTGATGGCCGAGAAGAGCACGCTAGAGGTGCGGCTGACAGCGCTGCAGACCAAGCTGAAGTTTGAGAAGCTTGACCCCTTTGCGCCGGACGTGGGGCTGCGGATCTCGGACGTGGAGGATGCCTGGAAGGAGCTCGTGGAGAGCGAGCAGACCTACGAGTCCATGGTGAACGCCTGCCTCAAGAAGGTGTTGCAGGAGGAGGAGCTCATCTCCCAGATCACCAAGAAGGGGGAGTCTCTCAAGCTGTGGGCAGGCACCACCTCCGAGAACATAGAGGTAAGCGCTCTCCATGGTGATGGTCAAATCTGGGCCCTAGGATGCGCTCAAAGATTGACAGACGGGCCGCGGCGTGTAACTCCTGTGGTGCATCTCTGATGGTGCCTGCCTCTTAGTCGGCATTGCAGTCCAGTCTGCTTGTGCTGTTTGTTGCAAGAGGAGGCAGAGGGTGGCCTTATCGATGCTAGTTTTCATCCTTTGGTTTTGGTGGGGACGCTTCGGTGGCTTTTGGTTTCATTTCGTGTCCCCGTGACTGTCCATGCCGTCCCTGTCTACCGCGCATCCTCCGTTTGCCATTGGGCGGCCGATGCACCGCACTGGTAGGCCGGCAGCCCTGCTGAAAGTGTCCCATCTATTGTGTGCGGAGGAGGTGGCGTGCGGGCTTCTCGTGCCGGCGTCCACCAGGGAGGTGCTCCGGCCAATCGCCCGCAAACTTGTGGGCTCGGGATCTGAGGATGCCGTCGGGCTGATCAAGGGTGCTGGGACGAGCTTGTGCCCGCCTGCATGTTTGAACTTTGACTGGCCACCTTATGCGTTCCGCGTGGCACAACTGGTGGGACACTGAGCTGTTGGCAGGACTTGCTGGATGTGGCGGTGTTTGTGCGCTCCTCCTCCCCCTCAGCCTGCGCTTCCACGCCATGCCACAGCCTGCTCTGCTCTGGCGTTCTGCTCTGCTCCGCTGGGCTGCTGGTTGGGCGTGGTTTGGCGAGGGGCCTGTTCACAGGGGGCACAGCAAGTGAGGCGCCCCTAACTCAGCCGTTTGCCTGGTCAATCACCTTCCCTGCCTCTCCCCGGTGGCTCAGAGTGGCCCTGGTTTGGCCGGCTGGCTGAGGAAGGGGTGGGTTGTGTGTCCCAGGAGGACACGTCAGCGGAGCCGGCCACTCTGAGTGAAGCTGAGGTGGCACTTTTCGGCTTTGAGGTGCGTTTGCCCCCGCTTCCTGGTTAGGGCTCAGCATTTGGCGAGCGGGCAGCTTCTAGGAGCCGTCCGATCTCAGGCTGGTTTCTTACTGGCGCTGGCTGTCGCAAGGGAACTGGGGCATGGGGCTCTGGATCTGACGTGGCGAGGCAGTGGTATCAGGGGTTGGGGGGGTAGAGGGGGAGCTCTAGGACGTATTCGTGAGGTCAGGGCTGGATGCAGCAAGGGGGCGGCTGAGGCGCTCCTGCATGGAAGAGGGCGTGGGAGAGGCGAGGTGGGGAGGAACTCGTTTGATGGTTGAGGGCATTCGGGTGGGGCGAGGCACGGGCCTCCAGCTGATGAAGAAAGAGCACACCGCGAAGGTCTTCAAGCTGCAGACCCTCCAAGATTTGGTAAAGCAGGTGTTGGGCCCTCTCTCTTGGCTGCGCAACCCCGTGCCGCCCGCTCTTGCCCGAGACCCGCTTCTGGTGTTTGTGATCGCGCTGCACCACTTGCGGCTCTTGCCTGCTGCCAGCTCGTGCCCCAGCCCCAGCTCTAAAGTACCTTGGGGGGCTTCAGGGGTTTCTGAATAGCTGTGGGGGGTTACGTGGCGCAATCATGGTCGACAACGCATCGAGGGCAATAAACCGCTGCAGGGAGCTATATAGGGTTACAGGGATCATAAATGATTACAGAGGGGCGAGGGTCTGTGCCGTTGTATGAAGAGAGAGCCGATGGGGTGATGCAGGGCCCATGGTGGGAGGGGGCTGCATGGGGTGGGGTGGCGCAGTCGGAGAAGGACCACAACCGAGTCAATGTGCAGGCGCAGAAGGTGCTCGAGGCGGTGGAGGCCGTGATGACGGCCGTGGCACCGAAGATCGTGGAGGCGCTGTGCTGGGGCCAGGGGAAGGTACAGAAGTGGCGCGAGATCGAAAAGAAGAAGATGGAGCTGTCACAGGATGCTGAGAGGTGCCATCCGCCACCAGCCGTCGATGGCTGCACCTGGGCATTGGCTGAGAAGCTGCTGCTTTGCCACAGGGTGGGCGCTGCTCATCTTGGGGTGGGAGGGGTTAGGCGCCGCTCATCTTGGGGTGGGGGGGGTGGGCGCCGCTCATCTCGGGGTGGGAGGGGGGCTTGGAATGCCATGGCAGACTCGCATTCGAGTGCCAGTCGCTTGCCGAGGAGATGCAGAAGGGAACCAACTGCGACAGTGTGTCCGATGCGGAGAAGCAGATCCAGCAGGTGGTGCAGCGCTGGCAGGCCTTCAAGCAGGACAAGGGCGCGCACCTGCAGGCGCTGCAGCAGAGGCACGACGACCTCGTGGGCAAGGGCTCCAGGAACCCCTACAGCCGGTACTCTGTACAGGACATTCAGGAGTTGCTGGTGGGTCCTCGGCCTCTCTCTCAACCCCACCTTCATCTGCTGCTGTGAGCAGCCACCCTCTATTCCCCCCTACCTCCCCCTTACCCGCCCTCTGTGCCCCTTGCGGCTGACCCTCGGCTTCCCGCTTTCCCCCCACCCACTCTCTGTGCCCCTTGCGGCTGACCCTCGGCTTCCCGGTTTCCCCCTACCCACTCTCTGTGCCTGCGGCTGACCCTCGGCTTCCGTTTTTCCCCCTACCCACTCTCGTGCCCCTTGCGGCTTTGTGGCCCCTCAGCTTCCCGCTTTCCCCCCACCCACTCTCTCTGTGCCTGCGGCTGATACCCTCAGCTTCCCGTTTTCCCCCTACCCACTCTCTGTGCCCCTTGCGGCTGACCCTCGTCTTCCTGCTTTCCCCCCACCCACTCTCTGTGCCCCTGCGGCTGACCCTCAGCTTACGCTTTCCCCGCGCACCTGCTGTGCCTCTTGCCACTCTGCGCCCCATCCATCTTCCACTCTCTCCCCTCCCCCTCCCCCGGCTTTACTGCGCCTAACTCCATGTGCCCCACCGTTCACTCCCCCACCATCCCAACCCCCACCCCCCTCTGCACCTCTTGCCACTGCGTCCCCCCTTCCAATGCTGAGCTGTGGCTGCGGAGTGCAAAGGGGCGCAGGACGTGGCAGAAGGCGCGGCTACAAACCGTGGCCAGCAGCTCAAGGAGCTGCATCAGCTCCACACCCACAACGATGAGCTGTGCAAGCAGTTTTCTCTCGCGGCAGAGAACCTGGACGCCTGGCTGAATGAGATGAAGGTGCCTCGCGCGCGCCTCCCGTAGCTAGGACACCTGGTTCGGTGGGGCGCTTTTTAAGTTATCCTTTTACAATTGATTTACCACGTTCTTGTTGCAAGGAGACTAGTTTTTATCCCACGATCAAAGCACAGTACACACCACTCCTACCATTTTTTTTTAGATAGTTTCACTGGCCTAAGGTTGTTTGATTTATGCTGCGGACAAGCGCCACGCTATGTATACGACAATCTGGTCGCCTTCAAGCCAAGGACTATTTCATATTGTCAAACCAATAGTCCTTGGCTTGAAACATTCATGCCTGCGTGTGCTATCACGCCAGCTTGCCAAATCAACCTTGGGCAACAGGCATGCAAAGAAAATCAGGCAGGGAGTGTGTACTGCACTGACTGTGGAGGACCTGAGTCTCCGCAATAGAACGTGATAAGAAACCCCATAAAAGGATAACTTCAAAGGAGCCCGTCCATTCACGAGAAGGAGAGCGGGCGTCCTCTGAGGTGATGAGGGGGGTGTCCGTTGGCGAGATTTTGCACAGAACAAGGTTGACAAGGCGGGATCGGGAGAAAAAAATATGGAGATGCAGCTGGCAGCGCTTGACGAGGTGCGGGGCGGCCGCCCACAGCAGCGCATCAGCCGGTCAGCGTTCCCCAGTTGTGAATCCGGCAGGAAATGCCTCAAGCCATCCAGGGGTGCGACGAGAGTCAGGCTCGGGCACGGGACCTGACTGACGATGAGGGTTGTGGCAAGGAGACGGCGGCGACGTGTGTGGCCGGGGCCCCGTGCGCAGGTGGAGAAGGAGGTGGCAGTGGGGTCCTCGAAGGTGGCCTTGGCGGAGGAGGCAGACCAGGCGGTTATCGAAGCGGGTATCGTTGAGAACAGCTTCACAGACAAGGTGCACCACGCCAGAGCACCGCGCGGCCAGAGCCCGGCGTGGCAAGTAGAGCCCCCCCCCGCGCAGAGTCCGGGGGAGTTTGAAAGCGAGGTGGTCAGTCGTAGCGCCACCGCCTGCGAGTGCCTCCGCCGCGCACTCCTCGGCTCGGCGGTGGCAGATCCTTCGGCGGAGGCCGCCCGCACAGAAGCAGGGGCGCCTCACTGGGACACGTGTGTGACACGCCGAGGCCTCTGCGAGGGGGGCTGGAAGCGGAGCATTGCACTGTGGAGGGGCGGTAGATGACGGCAGGCTGGTTGTGGTTGGAGGGAATGGGTCTCGCAGTCCATGTTTGAGCTCCAGATGTCCTGGGACCTTCTCAACACGATGCTGGTGCGCCTCCCTCGTGGGCTCCCCGTGGGGTGCCGTAGCACGCATGTTGCTGGAAGGAGAAGGCTGAGGCGGAGGCGGGACGGAGATGGCGCGAAAAAGAGGGTGCTCTTGTTAGAACCAGAGGGGGATGGCGGAGGGTGCAACAGCGAGAGAAGAGAGCGGTGCTGGAGGCAAGGCTGAGCATGACTAAAGACCGCACCGGCATTCAGCAGCGTGAGGAGATGATCGAGCTGTTCCGCAATTTTGACAAAGATGGCAGCGGGTCCCTCACCGGAGTGGAGCTGCGGGCGGCTCTAACCTCTCAAGATGTGGAGGTTCACCCCCTGCGCCACCCATGTGCAAACCATGCGCCGTGGCTTTGCCTTCAGGACGTCAAGCGCTCCCCTGTGGCCTCGGTCTATCTGGTGTGCAGAGGGAGGCCTCTGGAGCGGCGGACAGCCCCACCACCTGCATCCTCACCGGGTCTTCGCTAGATCTGGACGGGGCGCTGCACGCAGGCCTGGCTAAGGCATTCCATGGACTTACTGCGCGAGTCGGTGCTGCGACTGGCGGGCAGGCGAGGCAGGCGAGGCAGGCGGAGCTTCCAAGCCTGAAATTCAGGAAAGTAGGCTGTGAACTCAGTATGGTGGGCTGTGAAGTCAGGATAGTAAGCTGTGAACTCAGGATAGTAGGCTGTGAACTCAGGATAGTGGGCCGTGGACGCAGGATAGTGGGCTGTGAAGTCTTTGGTAGGGGTTTGAGCACAAAAATCAGTCTTATTTCAAAGGCTACTAGGGACCTGCGCACAGCACCGGGCAATCCTGCAGTCACGTGTGGTTCCGACTTGAAAGGCCGCCTTATTGCAACACCCTCGGTACCATGGTGGACAAAGGGCACTTATCGGCTGGACGCTGGCACAGATTGGGGACGAGAAGGTGGAGAAACTGGTCAAGGGAGGCGGCATGAACCAAGAGAAGTTTGTTGAGTTCATGATCGAGCATTACAAGGTGAAACCCGGCAGCCCCCCTGCGGCCCGGCGTATTCCGTATTCCCCAGCGCTCCCAACACACCTCACCGCACTTCACTCCTCTCCCCACGTCACCCGTCTCCGCACTTCACCTCTAGGCTAGTTCTTGGAGATTGCGCGGATGAACTCGCGCCTTGACATGCAACACGCAACAGGCGGTGCGAGGCTGTGTGCGTTCAAAGCGGGGGCGAGAGGATCGGCGGTGTGCAGGATACGGACACATATGAGCAGATGCTGGAGGCGTTCCAAACGCTGTCTCGCGCCGAGCCCGTGATCGACAAAGCCACCCTCGAGAAGCCGCCCTGCACCACGTTCCTCAAGCCCGAGGGAGTCACCTTCCTGTGTGATCAGATGCCCCCTGCTGAAACGGTGCGGGAGCCACGTGTGCTGGTGGTCCCGCCCTCCGGCCCTTGTGTCTACCAGCACCCGCGCAGCCCCGCTGGCGCCATCTCTCCCTTCCTTGCCCCCTCCCTGCTCCGATCACTCCGGCCCCACAGCCGATCACTCCTGAGCCTGGCCGATCACTCGGCCACCAGCCCAGTCACTCCGGCCCCACAGCCGTCCACTCCGGCCCCACCGCAGATCACTCCCGGCCCCTGGCCGATCCTCCAGCCCACCCGCTGATCCTCCAGGCCCCACCGCCCATTCTCCCGGCTGGCCGATCCGGCCCCACGGCCCGATCACTCGGCCACCGGCTGATGCATCCGGCCGTGATCACTCCAGCCCCTGCGCCCGATACTCCATTTTCCCCCACAGCGATCACTCCCAGACCCCACCGCTGGTCTCCGGCCCCACCGCAGATCCTCGGCCCATGGATCACTCCGGCCCCACAGCCACAGTACTCCGATATTACAGCCGATCGCTCCCGGCCTGGCCAGTCATAAATTTACAGCTCCCCAGTTATAATTTACAGCCAGTCCCTCGACCCACAGCCGATCAGGCGGGTCTCCTGCAGTGTAGGGAGCGAGGCGGCGGTTGCAGGGAGGTGCCAGACTACAGCGCATACGTTGGTAAGTCCGACTGTCCGAGGGGAGGGTTTGGAAACGCGCATGCACACACATGTGCGCCGGCGGTGCGGATGCAGAGGGGCTCGAGTGGCTCAGTAAGGCTTAGGAGGTCCCATTCTTCGCTAGCGAGCTCTGGAGAATCCAGACAACTGTCCCGAAGTGTGGGCTAAAGCCTTTGATCCCAGGCGTGGGTACATATTGCAGCCGGTCTTCTGCGGCTACGGGGTGGCAAAGGAGGTGGTCCAAGGATGGTCACACACCCGGATGAATCAGCTCCAGAAACATGGCAGCAGCGCGTCGTCCGTGCAGATGCAGAGGGGCTTGGGTGGCCCAGTGAGGCTTAGGGGGTCCCGTTCTTCGCAAGTGAGCTCCGGAGAATCCGGATAAGTGTTCCGAAGTGTGTGCTGAATCCTTTGATCCCCGGTGTGAGTACACAGTGTGGCAAATCTTCTGTGGCCACGTGGCGCCAAAGGAATGGCTGCATGGTCCAAGGATAACCCGCACAC